>APFE031466025.1:5574-78233 GCA_000404065.3 Pinus taeda | reverse complement strand
TTCTACAGAGTTTGGCATTGCGGGTGCTATCATAGGTGGTAAACACTTCTTCTGCAGAGAGGTGTTGGAGCTCTTATTCTTTCATACACAGTGTTAAAAGGAACAGGTTGAGTTTAGACCGGGCAGAGAGCTTGGTTTATGTTCATTACAACTTGCGATTGTTGTCCCATTACTGTGAAGATGCAAAGTCTAATAAAGACTTGTTGATTTGGGACAAGAATCCAGAGGAGCCCAATTTGGAGGATGGAGTGTTGCGACTAGAGCAATTAGAGGATGCTCTTATCCAGGTATGCAATGGATTGTGGTATGAATTTTCCAATTTTCCCTTATAAAGCATTTCTCTAATTCATTTTTTTAATTTTTTTGTTAACTAGTGTTTTTTTTTTTTGCATGAATTTTTTGAGCGATTCTAGGATGATGATGACCGTGTTGATATGCCACCACCCCCATCTGGTCCCTTGGTTCCTACTCCTAGGTTCCATGGTTCAACACCAACAGCAGGGGGTTCTTCTTCATCAGTTTCAGTGCCACGACTTCGAGAGGCACCATCTTCTTCATTGCCACCACGTGGAGGCCCGCCACCACGTTCTATTCGTGGTGGAAGGAGGAGAGATTAGTAGATATATTCACAATCTACTACTTTTTGTCATAGATTACTCATTAGACTTGTAGACTTGTGAATTTGAATTTTGAACCTTTTTGGCTTGGCGGTGACCAAGTGACATATTTTGTAAACATTATTATTTGAATTTTGGACATGACAAATGTTGACAGTTGCTCACTTGTTAGATAAATCATAATATGCTCTATGTTTTATGTTTTATAATATGCTTAAATGTTTTATGTTTTATAATATGCTTAAAAATTTGATGTATGTTTGTAATAGCTAGAATATAGATGGTTGTTGTACATACTAGTAACTACAATGGAATCATGGATGCCATATCTATCTTGATTTATGCAAAAATATGCATGTTTTCATGTTTTCTACAATTAATTTGGTATTTGGGATGTTTGTTTTGAGTATAAATGCAATATATATCTATAGCAGATGCTTCCGCGGACGCTTCGCTTCCTAGATTTTTGGAAAATGACGCTTCCGCATTCCCGCTTCGTGCAACATTGAGCTAATTACTCATGAGATTAAACCTACTCCAGAAACAAAACTGTTAAGTGCTGAAAATAGTAAAGTAGTGGTAGAAGACTTGTATGAAAGGTTATGATTTGTGGCCATATGCATTTGAAATTTCATTTTGAATATTGTTTGTTTAGAGGCTAATAACTTATGTCTAAGCTCATAGTAAATATCCATATGATATGGAGGTTGCATGTTATTTGAAAGCTCATAAAGAGGCTGTTGTAGTACATGGGAGATTCTTATATTAACCTTACAATGAAGTGAATTTGAAGTGTAGCATATCCCTTTATTGCTTGTGTGAGTCTGCCTTATACAATTGGAAATTGTCATATTACTGTCATACCCCTTTCTGGAAAATTTGAAGTTTATGTGACCCATTGGCAGCTATTTGATGTCTTTGGCGTTGTCTAGGTACTGCTCGTGTAGCTCAAGGGAAGCCGGTTCAACACATTAATGAAGACATTTAAGCAGACCTATTAAATATGCAGTTGTATAACAGTTTTGTACTTGCTATCACCGCACGGAAAAAGTGATTTCAAGGCAATTAAACAACTTAAAACTAGTTCATTTGTGTGACATATATTCGTTTTAAATTTTAAATAATATTATTTAGCATGAAAATGTGGCTGTGGCAGGAAACACCTAGTTTGGCTATATAACAGTACCCAAAACACCAAAACAGGTATGAAATGCCCTGGAAAGTTATCAGGTACGACTGTACCAACACGTGGCTCCAAAATATGACAAGGGCTTCTCCAATTAAAACCTACAAAAGGATGGAGGAAAAAAACATCTTTCCCTGATCAGTAGTTGGCTTTAAGTCTTTAGAGGGATGTCATGTCAACCATGTATCCATTACCAGTTGCGACCTCTAATCCAATTTGTATTCCTATTTAAGCCATTTCTCCAATCTATCTCTTTATTAAAAAGAACATGTGTATTTTCTTGAACAATCTCATTTCCACATTGTGAGACATTCAGCTATCCAGTTTCTAATATCTATAGACTATAATGCTTCTTGATCTATCTTGTGCATCCCCGTCAACCTAAATTATTTCTAAAAGGCACACGTACTTTATGTTAAAAAAGAATTGACAGGAAATCTATGTGCGTGAATGTTCAAGGGGCAGTACCTTCACACGTGAGCCTTACTATAGCACACTGACTTAATACAATCTCAATATTTGTGTGCCTTGTGCTCATCAGAGATGTGTGTAATAATTTTTTTATAAACTAAGAAATAGACCAATGTAGAATATACTAAAAGCTGAGTGACCACAGATTTATTCTTGTCAAGCAAAAATGATATAAAATGATCTCTAGCAATTCCAGCAAAGTTTAGATTACATCAAACTTACTGCACAAGAAAAAAAGCCTTGAAAGTTGAAACATTACTGACACAAATGTAGAATGAACTAAAAAATCTCAGGTGTTATTCTTCGCAAGCAAAGATGGTTAAAAATAACATCCAAAAAGTCCAACAAATTCATATGACATGACAATTACTGCACTAGAAAAAGAGAAGCTTCAATTGAAACATTACTGAATAGAAAACTAAACAGATTGTTCTGAACAATTCAAAAAAAGATTCAGGATTCCTTCTTAAAAACAGAGTTCATCTACTACAAAACTAGAGAATGCAACCATAACAAAAGATGAAGATATTTTTATAATGTCAAAAAAATGCCCAAGATAAAGGTCAATGGGACTAGAAAGTGCAATCAGTGATACTAGTCTGTAGGGGTGCCCAACGCTAATCAGAAGACATCAAGCAAAATACAACATGATCCACCAGAAAACGTGAACCAAATATTACATCAAAGAAGAGGAAAGAAAGAAGAATACAAGAGAACAACTACAAGTCCATGAGACAATTAACATAAAATATGAGATCGAACTTCTAGCCAGTTAATAACTCTCGGTAAAATTAATTTTGGCATACAAGATTAGTTAGGTTGTCCTGGGGCCTGCCTTGTGCAGATATGAAGTAAACCACAGCAAAACTTGGACTTGAGTTCATTAAATTTACCTTGACTTGTAGAAAATACATTTGGTAACTAGCATTTTATTCTACTTTTATCACCACTTACGAAAAACTTTGGTTGCGTGACACAGAGCAATATTAAAAGTTAAGAAGAGCATAACATTAATGCAAAGTAGCATTTACAATAGAAATGCTTGTTAAATTTTTTGCAGAGGAACCTAAGTTTATGCAAAATTGTAAATATTAAAATAACATTTATGCTATATAGAGAAAACGTTTGCCAGTTCCACTTTCACAAAGTCCACTCAGTAATTTAGGGAGTTGTGCCAATAATAGAGGCCTCTGGCTCAATTCCCATTGCAACACCAACTAATGCAATAGTGCATGCCTTACTCACAAAACTTATATGAAAAAGAATATTAACTGTACAGTCCCAAGACATTGGATGAAGGCATATGAAATTAATGGTGATATCAGAGTAGAAGGACCTGACACAATGGAATGGCTGCATCAAACCAATTGGTTGAGTGATTTCCTTCTGCAGGAATAGGGATATTCATATGCTTTAACACCATGGAATGGCTGAAGCTTGATATCCCCATGTCATGACAAGAGTTTGACCCTTTTAAAGGACTTATCCAGCTTCCATAACCACACTATCGACTGAATAATACCTAACGCTATGAACAAAATAACTTCATATATTGTTCGTAGAATCCGTGGAAAAACATTAATTTCCTAGACAATACTACATAGTAGATCGACCACCAAATACCCTGGACAAATTATAGCCCAATTCTGAATACCTTGGGATCATTTTCCCTTGGACTAATATTAATTCCAGACAAGACTACTTAGGTCCCATTTCCAATAATAAGTGTGCCCAAACATCGTAACTCACTATTGACTCTTGAGTGCAACATGCTCAGCCACTTTGGGGTTGCATTCATTCCACTATTAGTAGAATCCCAACCCAAACATTTCTATACACAAGATGACATAACCCTCAACACTGTTGTTCGGGGTTAGAAAACTGCACCTTGACATCAAACTAGTAAGAGGAGCATGTAGCTCAGGGGTAGAGCAACCTACACACAAGGAACCCTTAATGGTTCGATATGAAGTTGTGGATTGCTACCTCAACACACCATCTCAAGCCACACTTTATCTTAGGTGGTAGCAATCGCACCTTTATAGTGAACTGGTAAGGGTGCGCCGCATGAAAGGCGCAAGTAGCTCAGTGGTAGAGCAGACCAAGGCCAGGCATCCATACCACCATGATATCAGGATGTGGGCTGCTATCGCAACACCCCCTCTCAAGCAAGCCTCCTATCCATCCACAAACACTTTCCTCTGATACCATGTTGGCATTTGGACATGGAAGAAATTGAACCCTGTATCTGTCCCTAGCTAGTGAGTTGCTCTACCACTAGGTACATACCCATTTTAGGACAGGAAAACCTTATTTGGAGTGTTGATAGTCACATGCAACAACTATGGTCAGACGAATAACCTTAGCACCAACAATTAGCACTTCAGCTACCGCACTGTACTTTAATGCAGAAGATTTCTCCATTGCCATGGACAAATGAAACTCATGACCAACTACATTATCATAAAGTTGTGCCACTTCCATACAAAAATAAAGAAAAACCTCTAGGGATTTCACACAGGAAGAACAAAGTCGAAGCCTCAAAATCAGAGACCATTTACCACATTCCTGTAAATTCATGCAAATTTGACAAACGGTACCACGACAAAGGGGCCTAGTTTCCAGACCAAAACTGCACATAGCCAAACAAAATGCCAATCCTTTGTTCTTCTTAATAACCTGTTCAAGTCAAACCAAAATTCCCAAAGTGCAGAAACCAACCAAACAAAAAACAAATCATATCCTAACAACCCAACAGAGGTAAAGAAAAATGAAATTCTTTGCTTTAGTTTTCCAAGCTTTCAAACTAAATGTACAGTCTACAACAAAAACGAGGAAAAACCATCAGACAACTCAGATAAAACTAATGAATTAATAGCTCCTTGGTCTATTTTCTCTAAATTTTCAACTCAATTGAAAAATTGATAGCAAGAATAGAGCAAAAGTACCCTATTTTTGTTATTTTATTTTAATTTTTTACTTTAATGCAACAAAATTTGAAACCTCTCCATAATTTCCATAGACCTGTTAATTTTTGTAACTGCAGTAAAATTCCACCTTGGACAGCTCAAATGACCGAGATAATCATTACATTAGATTCCTCTTTTCGAGAGGACCAAAATCAACCTAAAGATCACCCAATTTGGTCAAGTGGAAGTTGAGTTATGAATTATTTTATCCATACATGTATTATGGAATGGGTCGGCCCTAACCACATGAGTAACTACTTAGGTCAGTCTTAACCCCAAGTGAACCCTCAGGAAAACCTATAAATAGAAGATACCTCAAGATCATTTGGACACATCTTCTCTTATCTTTTGTCTTGGTTCGACAGAAGGAGTTCACTCAAGGATTCAAAATCACAGGCGAAAGGTTCGCTCTGGGTTAGGGTCTTCTGGATCTCGGTCGCTAGCACAAAATAGGGCATTCTGGTCCCTGGTTGCTAGAACACAAGCATATGCAAGCGACTATAAACTCTTGGTCACTGGAATAGAGGTTTATGGGAGTGACTATGGCTTTAGAGGCAGATCTGAAAGTTTTGGTCCTCGGTCGCTCACACAAAGTAGTCCTGGGAGCAACCAGGACATCTCTGTAATATTCCTAATTAGCCATGGCTAATTGGAATATTCAATTTTGTTCAATTTTTTCCTTCTATAGTTATTTGTAAATAAAAAAAAGTGAGGACGGGGAACATAACTCACTTTTAGACTAAAAAGTCACTTCCTAGTAGCACAACGTTGTGACTTAAAGGGGAGCCAAGGGGGGATGCAGAAATGGAGCCCACGCAAACACATGAAGAGACTGCACAGGAGGGAAGGAACACGTGGCAAGAGGGGAACCACGCAAGAAGAGGTGAGCCTTGGGATTGAGAGAGGCGAAGGCTATTAAAGAGAGAGGAGCCCCCCCTCATTTTGATCATTCAGTTATGTGCATTTTGAACTAGTCGTTTCGACTCCTGAGCACGCTCGCTGTTTAGCTAGTCTGTAGCACTGTTTAGTGCATTGAGTGTCTCCCTTAGGAGATCTCACCCTTAGGCTCAGGGAACTTTGAGTGCCTGCTCGGGCAAGGTATTTCCTTTGGCATTTCAGCAGTAGTTTTATCAGCATTCCAATAGCAGTTTCAGCAGCGTTTTGGAGGACTGCGCCGCACTGGGAGAGGGATGCAATTCTTTCTAGCAGTAGCATTGGATTAGGGTTTTTGCAGGAGGATTTATGCTGAGTGATTGAGCAGAGGACCAGCCCTTGCATCTTGGAGGATTTTGGCAGAGTTTCAGGGAGAGTTCTAGTGGGGTTTTTTCAGTGTTAGCGCAGAGCATTGAGGGACTGCGTAGATCCCCAAGGGCACGATTTTCAGAGGTTGACTATTACAATAAAGCTTTCTAGGTTTTTGGAGTAGAGCCCAATTCCAGAGTTTCAGCATTTTCTGAGGAGGGGAGCAGCCCTAAATCATTATTTGTTTTCTAGTAGTAGCAGCAGCACGACAGTTCTCCAGCAGCACCCATGCAGAGAGGCCATTCCTTGTTATTCTGAGAGTATTACTTCACTTGCCTTGTGCAAGTCAAGGTGCCATCTGTCTGATCACCTCTTGTACTCATTTTATTGCTCAGTATAATAAAATGGTTTAACATTTCTCGCTGCATTTGTTGAGTATCTGTTTATATTTCCTGCTTACATTATTATATGCTGTGCCACTGTTATTTTGTCATTTCTGGGTTATTATATCATTTGCACATATTTGTTGGAGTTTTTGCTGGGGTTTGAGGAATATTCCGGGTTAGGGATATTACAGTGGTATCAGAGCATAGATCTGGCTCAGCCTGTGGAGCTAGCAATCTATGATACCAGGGGAAAACCCCTACATCTATTACAGAGGTAGGAGATACAGAGACACTGGACGTAGGTTGGAGATTACCTACGGGGAGGGAGACTGTGTTCCTGTGGTGGACGCAGAACAAGAGGAGGCTGTGGGGGACACAGAACAGGAAGAGCCAGTAGTGGACACAGAGCAGATGGCAGACGAGGATGGGAAGAGATTTGCGGATATGCTCCTCAAATCAGTACAGGATCTGTTGAGGTAGATTGAGGTGATGGGGCAGAGATTCACGGCAGTAGAGGCTAGACAGCGTGAGAGCCCACAGGTTTTTCAGGTTGGTGAGGGATCAGGCGCATCTCACCATTTGTCGGAGCAGCGTGATACTGCACAGTAGATGGCCTGACATGCCCCTACACGCTCTACCATGCCACTTTCTTAGGAGCAGACATGGGGGCCATAGCCCAGTAGGAGGTAGAGCCTAGACATATGGGCGATTATTTTGCAGAGTACCAGGCCTAGGGGCAAGAGTTCAGGGAAGCCCTCTCATTCAGAGACTTTGTTAAGCTCCAGCGGGATAGCAGACCCCGCGACCATCACAGAGGGTGTTGGCATTACCATGATGGTGACACCCACCGTGCAGCTAGTAGATTCCACTTGCCTACATTTGATGGTTCATCAAACAGTTCCACAAAGTCTTGGGTGGAGAAGCTGGACATTTATTTCCAGCTTAACCAGATGTCGGAGGCAGAGGCCATCAAGATGGCAATGTTGCATTTGGATGGTGAGGCCCAGGATTGGTGGTTTCACAGGATGGTTACTCTCAGGCACTCTATAGTGATGACATATGCGGATTTTACCAGGATATTGATGGAGAGATTTGATCAAAGGGATCCAGAGCAACATTTTGTTGAGCTGACAAGGCTCAAACAGACAAGGAGCCCAGAGACCTACATTGCAGAATTCTTGAGGGTCTCCGTGATGGTACCAAACCTATCCACGACACAGAGGGTCTATATGTGTATTGAGGGGTTAGAAGAGCCACTTCGAGGTCTAAGTCCAATCCACTAGACCAACCACAATCCAGGATGCTATCCACAGGACCCGAGACTTACAGGATGTCTTACCCAGGACCCGTACACCTTACCCCCAAAGACAACCCTTTTAGTCTAAGGGGAAGGATGTGAGGATTCCACCTCCAAAGGGGAATCTAGGACGAGTACAGATTGAGGACAATGTCAGGAGGGAGTTTCAGAAGAAGCGGTTGTGCTTCACATGTCAGGAGCCGTGGGCACCAAGACATAGATGTGTTGCTGGCAAAGCACATTTTATTGAGGTCTTCTCCCAGAGCAGTGGAGAAGAGGATGACGAGGATGATTTGGAGGTAGGAGATAGCCATGCCATACGGGGACCTTGGCCACCTTCACCGCCAACAGCAAGTGGTGCACCTTTTGCACCTACCGGAGGGGCCCTTGCAACATTGCAAGGAGTACCCAAATATCTGACGCAACGCATATGATGGACAGTATGTGGCCAGCAGGTATCTGTTTTGGTTGACAGTGGGGCTACCCACAACTTCATCGATGCACAGATGGTTGAGCGAAGAGGTACTCAGACAGAGAGCTTCGATGGGTTTTCAGTCTTGGTCCCAGGAGATCAAACCATGACGTGTGCTCATTATGTTCCAGAGCTTTCAGTGACAATGGGCACTTACACATTGACTGACCACTTTTTCGTGGTCGATATCACGGACACCAACATGATACTGGGTGTTCAGTGGCTTATCACTCTAGGGAAGGTCACGATGGATTGGAAGACCTTAGAGATGGAGTGGAATGATGAGAAGATAGGGAGGCATGAGAAGATACAGGGACAGCACACATATCTGCCTCAGACCGTGTCGGCTCATTAGATGGAGGCAGTGTTTCGGAAGGGAGACATAGAGTGGGTAGTGGAACTGCGTGCATCAGAGGCAGGGACTACAGGGCAGACGATACATCCAGAGATACAGTCCATCCTTGATCGGTATGCCATAGTGTTTGGGGAGATTCCACCAAGAAAACCACCGGATCGGGGGTTTGAGCACACCATCGAGCTTGAGCAGGGCATACAGGCAGTGATCACCACCCCCTATAGGCACCCCAAGGCCTATCGGGATGAAATTGAGCAGACTATCCAAGAGTTGCTGGCACTTGGACACATTCGACCAAGCACGAGTCCTTTTGCTTCTTCTGTGGTGTTGGTGAAGAAGAAGGACGGTACGTTGAGGATGTGCATTGACTATAGGGCCCTGAACAAGAAGACCCTGAAGAACAGGTACCCCATATCCAAGATCGATGAGTTGATGGATGAGTTGAGAGGAGCACAATTCTTCTCAAAGATTGATTTGAGATCTGGTACCATCAGATTCGCGTGAGGGAGCAGGACATTCCCAAGACCGCCTTCAGGTGTCACTATGGGCCCTTTGAGTTCTTGCTGATGCCTTTTGGGCTAACCAACGCCCCCGCTACATTTCAGTCTTGCATGAATCACATCTTCCGTAGCCACTTGAGGAAGTTTGTGTTGGTATTCTTTGATGACATTCTCATTTACAACAGGACTTGGGAGGAGCATCTCCAACACATTGAGACGGTATTGCATATCTTACAGGACCAACAGTTCTATGCCAAACTCTCCAAGTGTGAGTTTGGGTTGACGGAGATGTTGTATCTGGGACACATCATAAGAGTGGACGGAGTGAGAGTCCATGAGGAGAAGATTAGGGCCATTAGAGAATCGCTAGAGCCGAGAAATGTGACGAAACTTTGAGGATTCATTGGCATTTGTACTTATTACCGGAAGTTCGTCAAAGGTTTGTCGCAGCTTGCCGCACCCCTGACAGATTTGACGAGGAAGGGGGCATTCAGTTGATTAGATACAGCGCAGCGAGCCTTTGAAAGGCTCAAGGAGGTTATGAGCAGCTGCCCAGTGCTTGTGTTGCTAGATTTTACGCAGCCTTTTGTTTTGGAGTGTGATGCATCGGGAGAGGGGATCAATGCAGTATTGATGCAAGGAGGTCACCCTATAGCCTTTGAGAGCTAGAAGCTCCTTCCTCATGAGAGGTTGTATTCTATATACGACAAGGAGATGCTGGTCATCATACATGCATTGGCTAAGTACCGGCAATATCTGGTGGGTAACAGGTTCAGGGTGAGGACTGATCACAACCACCTCAAGTTCATTTTGGAGGAGAAGAAGCTACAAGAGAGGCAGCAGAAGTGGATAAGCAAGATCCAAGCATATGACTTTGACATTGAGTATGTCAAGGGTAAGAACAACGTGGTAGCAGATGCCCTTTCACATAGACTAGCCACGTTGTCTCTTATGAGCTTGGATACAGACTGAAGGGCTCGACTCTTAGTAGAGTACTCCAAGGACAGGTTTGCATGTGAGGTTCTGGATGGGTAGGTGGCAGATGACAAGTACAGGGTGGTCGATGAGATCATCTATTACAGGGACCGGATCTTCTTAACTGAGGGGTCTCAGCTCAAGAAGAAGATACTCTAGGCATCACATGATTCGCTGTTGGCAGGACATCCGGGGTTTACCAAAACCTATAGGGCCATTAGGGAGAGGTTCTCATGGAAGGGCCTCAAGGAGGATGTACTCTAGCACATCCAGGAGTGCGATATTTGCCAGAGGAACAAGGGAGAGATGAGCCATCCCGCGGGATTATTGCAGCCTCTTCCCATTTTGGAGGGGAAATGGGAGAGTATTTTGATGGACTTCATCACAAGGTTGCCCATGGTACAAGGCAATGATTGTATCTTTGTCGTCGTTGATCGACTGACGAAGTACACACACTTTTTTTCCATATCCGCACACTATACAACAGCACAAGCGACCGAGTTGTTCTTCAGAGAGATATTTAGGCTACATGGTCTTCCTAAGACCATCATCAGTGATAGGGACAGCCGTTTCATGGGCAGATTTTGGGAGGAGCTTTTCCGGTTGGTGGGGATAGAGTTGACACTGAGTACCAGTTATCACCCACAAACGGATGGATAGACAGAGATAGTTAACAAGTGGCTAGAGTGCTACTTGCGTAACTATGTCAGTGGGCAGCAGTGAGCATGGTTGAAGTGGCTACATCTAGGGGAGTACTGCTACAATACTTCACATCACATGTTCATTGGTATGTCACCATTCTATGCCTTATATGGGTATCATCCCTTATCTTTTGCTGACGTGATGCTTGATGATAACAAGGCTCCTAGAGCCAAGATTTGGATCCAAGAGAGTCAGGATATTCTCCGAGCTCTCAAGGATAACATGGCTACAGCGCAGAACCAGCAGAAGTTGTATGCCGACAGGGGTCCGGTGGAGAGACAGTTCGAGTTGGGGGACATGGTCTACCTATGATTACAGCCATACCGACAGTCGTCGCTAAAGCAGAAGGGGGCTATGAAGCTCAAGCCCCGCTTTTATGGGCCATACAGGGTGATATGCAGGGTTGGATAGGTTGCATATGAGTTGGAGCTACCGTAAGGCAGCAAGATTCATAATGTTTTTCATGTATCATGCCTGAAAAAGGCATTGGGGCAGCAGGTGACAGTGACAGATGAGCTACCACCCATAGATGAAGAGGGGCATTTGGTATTGCAGCCGGAGGCTATCATTGATACCAGGGAAAGGCAGCTGTGGAGCAGGACAGTCCAGGAATTCTTGGTGAGGTGGAAGAATTTTCCGGATGAGGATGCCACTTGGGAGAATGAGAAGATCTTGCAGCATCCATCACTTCAGTGGCTTGAGGACAAGCAACATTTTGCCGGGGGAGACCGTAATATTCCTAATTAGCCATGGCTAATTGGAATATTCGATTTTGTTCAATTTTTTCCTTCTATAGTTATTTTTGTAAATAAGAAAAAGTGAGGATGGGGGACATAACTCACTTTTAGAATAAAAAGTCACTTCCTAGTAGCACAACGTTGTGACTTAAATGGGAGCCAAGGGGGGACACCAAAATGGAGCCCACGTAGACACATGGAGAGACTGCGTAGGAGGGAAGGAACACGTGGCAAGAGGGGAACCATGCAGGAAGAGGTGAGCCTTGGGATTGAGAGAGGCAAAGGCTATAAAAGAGAGAGGAGCCCCCCTCATTTTGATCATTCAGTTATGTGCATTTTGAGCTAGTTGTTTTGACTTTTGAGCACGCTGGCTGTTTAGCTAGTTTGCTGCACTGTTTAGTGCATTGAGTGTCTCCGTTCAGAGATCTCACCCTTAGCCCGGGGGGACTTCGAGTGCCTGCTCAGGCAGGGTATTTCCTTTGGCATTTCAGCAGTAGTTTTATCAGCATTCCAGTAGCAGTTTCAGCAGTGTTTTGGAGGACTACGCAGCACTGGGAGAGGGACGCAGTTCTTTCTGGCAGTAGTGTTGGATTGGGGTTTTTGCAGGATGATTTATGCTGAGTGATTAAGCAGGGGACCAGCCCTTGCATCATGGAGGATTTTGGCAGAGTTTTAGGGAGAGTTCTAGTGGGGTTTCTTCAGTGGCAGCATAGAGCATTGAGGGACTGTGCAGATCCCCAAGGTGGCGATTTTTGGAGGTTGGCTATTCCAGGAAAGATTTCTGGGTTTTTGGAGTAGAGCCCGATTCCAAAGTTTCAGCATTTTCCAAGGAGGGGAGCAGCTCCAAATCTTTATTTGTTTTCTAGTAGTAGCAATAGCACGACAGTTCTCTAGCAACACCCATGCAAAGAGGCCATTCCTTGTTATTCTGAGAGTATTTCTTCACTTGCCTTGTGCAAGTCAAGGTGCCATCTGTCTGATCACCTCTTGTACTCATTTTATTGCTCAGTGTAATAAAATGGCTTAACATTTCTCACTGCATTTCTTGAGTACCTGCTTATATTTCCTGTTTACGTTATTATATGTTGTGCCACTGTTATTTTGTCATTTCTGGGTTATTATATCATTTGCACATATTTTTTGGAGTTTTTGCTGGGGTTTGAGGAATATTCTGGGTTAGGGATATTACAATCTCAGTCACTTGCACAGCAATAGTAAGGGAGCGACTTTGGGTTTTAGTAGTATTATGCCACAATCACAAGCATGAAGCCTTCCTGAGAGCGACTCTGCAATCATAGTTGCTTGCATACAGTATTTGAGAGAGCGACTCGGGAGTTTCGGTCATACACAGACAGTTTGGATGAGAGAGACCCAACTTCAGATCTAGGGTTTGATATCTTCGCTTCAGTTGACTTCAGTGATCTGGTAGATCTGTGTTTCTCTCTATTGTTATACAAATCTGAATATTTGTAGATCTGACTTGTTAGTATTCACTGCAAACATATGTATTGGGCTCATTTATAGTGACAACAGTGTTTGGCACAGCGGCAGCAGTATACAACAGTTGACATCAATTTGTGACAGCACATTACAACCACCAGTATGAGGGTTTAGATTCCTAACATGATTATATTTGTTTCATAGATATCAATACTATTTTGCTGCATAGACAAAGTTATGGATCATTGTACTCTCTTTTGCTACATCATTTGATGACGATCTAAGAAGAACAATATTTGCAAGGGTTTTCCCCATAGTGGGTTTTTCGCTAGTCTTGGCCCAATCCTGATGTCTCTATGTGTGTGCATGCTTTTATTCTACTATGTTCTGCTGCATTGATGATGTTGGTGATGTTGCTTCTTTCCATGTAATTAGATAAGTTGATGTATAATGGTGTAGATCTTAATAATGCAATGATGATATGGGGTGAACTTAATGTATTAATGATGAAATGCAACTATCATAGCAAAGAACAATGTCTCCCTAAGAAAAATTAACATGGTATCGGAGTTGGGCTGAAGAAAAGCCATGGAGATCACCCTAATGATGACACCTTTGACGGAAGCAAGAAGAGGATGGTGGATACCTAAAAGAATTCTGGGATTTTGAAGAAAACCTTAGGCATCCTTAGGATTTTGATTTAAGTGTTCATTTCTTATTTTTGAACTAATATCTGGCTGGGCTTATGTAGGACTGCAAAACGGAAATCTGTGGATGACTTCCAAAAGGGCCATATAGAAGGATGTAAGATCCAGTAACATAACATGGCATATAGAAGGATGTAAGGGCCAAATGGCATAAAGAAAGTAGCATAACATGAAGCAAAGCCAGATGGAAAACTGATGGATCACTTTCTGATGAAATGAGGACATGACTAACTCATGGATGAAAGTGATGGGTGGTCTATGCCCTATGAAGAAGTCCCCGAAAGATGAAGACTCCAGGACGAAGAATAAATGACATCGAAGGAAGGGTCTCTTCAAGCAACTGTTTGTTCCAAGATCTCAACATGAGGAGCTACTATAGGTCCCTAGTTGAGAGGGAGCCTGAAAAGAAGTTTTTTACTTGGAAGAAACTTGGAAATTCCTAAGCCAAGAGGAAGCTTACGTACATTCCTTTTTTAGGAATGAGTACATTCCTTTATTGGAATATATCCTCCCTATTTGAGAGGAAGAGATAGACATGTCATTCTAGTCTTCACCTGGGAAGACAAAATGGAGGATTAGGTAATCATTTGGCATCCGATACTCTTTGAGGATGAGATAGGGCATCCAATAGAAGGTTAGTCGTGGAGGACTGATATTCTTTGAGGGCTGGGGAGTCCAAGATAAGAATAGTCCTCATGGAACACACTCTGAATACCAAGGTAGGGGATGTTCCGAGAGAGATAATGAGAGAGTGTCTATAAACCATTGGTCTTGCCAACATTGAGCTCAGATCTTGTGGAGAGATGGAGTTGTTAGTAAAATCTTTTCTATGTAACAATGCTGGTTGATATGATGGTATACAAATGAGTTATCAATCTGAAATCTTCTTATGAGAAATTCTTCATATTGAGAAAGTCCAAGTACCATTATTAATACCTCCCTAGTTAAGAGAGAGTGTTGAAAAGTGTAACTAGGTTTGGTCTTCATAATGACATGTAATTATAATTTTATGTAGTGAGATGTAAAGAATAAAAATAAAATTATTGTCTTGACTTGCTTCATGGGTTTCATGAGCAAGAGATTTTGTTTTTGAGTCAAGACTCCCATTGGGAGTCTTTAGGAATTATTTGTCATCTAGTCATAAAATGATAGTCATTGTCAT
The DNA here is from genome assembly GCA_000404065.3 of Pinus taeda. Lineage (NCBI taxonomy): Eukaryota > Viridiplantae > Streptophyta > Pinopsida > Pinales > Pinaceae > Pinus > Pinus taeda. Next base: position 63,015 of record APFE031466025.1, on the reverse strand, counting down.
GTAATGAAGTCATGTTACACTTTGTATAGAGTCAAACTTGTCTATGTAAAGTATCCTCCAAGACCTTGTCACGTATCCTCTTCAAGTCGGCCTCCAACGATGGAAGAACATGTTAGAAGAAGTCGGCCTAACTCTTGTGATCATGTCGGCCTAAAGGAAATGAGATGAAGTGTATATATAGCCACACTCAACCTCACTCAAGGAAAAGCAACTCGACAAGCATTCAGTGAAGAAGTGCGAAGAAGAAGGCTACGAAGAGAAGTGCGAAGAAGTGATAAGGAGGATTCCTCTGGGCAAGTGAAGGAGAATTCTTCTGGGAAAGCGAAGAAGGTTTCGTTTGGGGCAGCGAAGACGGTTTCTTCTGGGGTAGCAAAGAAGAGCTTCTTTGGGGGTAGCGAAGAAGAGATTCTTCTAGGGCAATGAAGAAGAGGTTTCTTCTAGGACAACGAAGGAGGTTTCTTCTGGGGAAGCAAAGGAAGGATTCTTCTGGGATACTTGTTTTGAGTAACCGAGATAGATATCTAGAGACCGAGATTCTCTAGAGGAAGTCAGTGAGATCATAGAGATCGAGTTTCTCTAGGAGAAGTCGAGAAGAAGTAGTGTGAAGAATAAAGACCGAGTTTCTCTAGAAGAAGTCGAGGAGAACAATTTGAGATCAAGAAGAAAGTCGAGAAAGGAAGAGGCAGAGCATCAAGGTTAGTGACAAGGTTCTTGGGAGGATACTAGAGTCAAGGTTCTTTGTCATGGTCTTGGTACTCATCAATTGAAGATCTAGAAGAAGAATTTTGATCGGGTTTTCCTTTCAAGAGGTGAGAGGCTTTTGCCTTGGCTGGCAAGTCTACATACTGTGTCACTTGTCTTTTATTGTGAATATTGGTAATTGTCTTGATGAAAAGAACACAATAATAACATAATGAATAAAAGACTATAAGGTCAGAAGTAAAAGTATATCACAAGAAATTATCAAGCAGAGAAATATTTTAACTATTCATGTCGTAGATTTTTCGACATACCCATTATTGATTTGGGGTTAGAGTGCCTTCCTCAAACTAAATATAGGTCATAGAAAATGAACTCACAAGTAGATATATGCCTTGGGGTCAACCTCCTCTCCCCAAAAAAGGAAATAAAGTCTGATAAGACACTCTTTGCACAATTGAAGATCATCACCTTGGTTTTACCTAGGTTGACCATCTTTTAGCAAAGGTCACAAAAACTATATAGGGCATCTAGATGTCTCTACCTCCTCTCTGATGTAGAAGCTCAAAGGATCACATCATCTACGAAAAGGATAATGGATATTTGAACCTAATGAAGAAAACAACCATCCCTTGGTTAAATATGGTCTTAAAGGTAGGAATCTAGCTCATCAATATAAGTCCTGAAAGAAGTCATGGAGAGAAGGGCACCCTTCAACCCAATGATTCTCCAAGTGAAATCAGATAACCCATGTGTTATACAAAGGAATCCAACTATGAAATCAGACAAGTGCATGATAGTAGTGATAAGGGTCTCTGATATGTCAATGTAATGAAGCCATTGAAAAAGGGTCATCCTTGGAATTAAATCAAAAGATTTCAAAAAGTCTACAAAGTAGCAAGTTATTTTTGAAGAGTGGTGTATCGCTTCCTTAATGATGGCCTTAAGGCTGAGAATATAGTCAATAGTCTCATCCACAAGAAAAAAAAACTACCTACCCTCTGGCCCTCAAGTGATGTCTCTCGAGCTCATCTAATAGATTTAAATGAAGAGTTGTACCATAGAGCTTATTGAGATGATGTCCACCATCATTATCCTATAATTGTTTGGATCAATCCTAGACACTAATTTGTGTATCACATGAATGGTGTGGTCAGGCTATCTCAATGGGAACCTAGACAAAACAACATGATTAATAAATTAGCAATGCTTTCTATGGAAAATGAATACCATGTTTGAATAATTCTACATAAAATCCCTCGCTGTATGTCATTCTATTGGTGTTCAATTCCCATATAGCCTATCTAATATATGTACATAAGAACAATAAGTTGTGGTATGGAGAGGAGGAGACAACAACCTAAACTATCTGATGAAATCATAAAGTGCAACCATATGGGTGAAAAGGGGTTAGGGGTCAAGCTCTACAGGGAAGCATGAGTAGCCATGAAAGATAATGCACCAAAATGCTCTAGGAGAGCGGAGAAAGGCATTGTTGAGTTCATGTCTCATTTGGAAAATGAAGATACCTTTTCTTGTAGCAAAGGGGGGAATAGTAGGATCTTTGTAACCAAGATTAGGAGGAAAGATCATGCAAGAGGGTATGGCAGAGTTCCCTATGCAGGATTTTCAACTCCACAACCATAATATCCCAAACGGGAAATTTTTGACTAATTTTGGAGAAATCCAAATCAACCAAATTTCTCCTTAAAATGACCATTCATTCAATAGAAAATTGCCATGTAAAATATAATCACTAAGATATGGCAAAATAACAACAAGGTGAATAGGAACAATCTCGACTTTGATTATAATAGATAAACTAGGGTTACATTCATATACAATCAAAATAGCTGAGACGAAAAGTTAGTCACCAAGATAGTCTGTTAAACTGCATCAGCCCTCCAAATTGACATGAAATGCACTGCTAAACTCTCCTCTGAATTCTAGACTAATTCACCAAGGGGATATGGGTACTCGCCCAATCTTACTGAATCACCCAAGGGTTTTCGTCCTGGGGCTACACATGGAGTAAAGAGCCGATTTCTCAAACCTCTCATACAAGAAGAAGATCAAATCCAAGATGTCCTCTAATGGCCTCCTTCTCTTTTGTAAATCTGATGGACCCCTCTAGAACCTCCTATTTTATTATTATTTTAATCATTGAGCACCTTTCCCTCTTTTTATTTAAATTAAAACATTATTTTTAATGTGGGAAAATGGTAGATTGGCCACCATGCCTCCTCGGGTCATTGAAAATCACTTCTAACTATCCCATCCTGTAGATCTCATCATTCTGGTTCCAACAAGCTATTACACAAAGGTGTTTTGTCAAGTATTCACGACACGGGTGCAACCATCTAGATGGAAAGGACTATGTGAAAACATCCATGGTATGGGCAAAACCATCCAATGCAAAAGGATCATCTATAATCTAAGATCCAAGGCATGGACACAACCATCTAATATAGAAGGATCATCATCATAAATATAAAGTCCCACAGTATGGTCACAATCATCTGTATAGCAGAAACACGTGTGCGATCATGAATAACATATAACTCCACAAAACCTGAGTCATATTAGATAGGGCTCAAGGTCTTGTGCTCTATCCCAACCTGAATAAAGTATGAATTCTAACATGCGAATGAATGTGTTGAAGTTGAACATGCTAGAAAACCACCTGATTACTGGCCAATGATGTGGACTGTTAACATGTATGAGAGAAACCACCAATAATGGCAATGGCTCTCAAGGTACAACAATACAATCCATGAATGTGATGATGAAGCTGAGGTCGAACACTCATGGAATCCCTCGATCGAAAGCCAATAATGAAGACTTGTCGTCGGATGTGAAGAACTGGCCATTAGGGCTTGCCAGCTCTAAGGTACTGAAAAGGAGTTTCTAGGTCATCTTCTTGAATAATGAGCTAAATTTCACAGGAAAATACTTGTCAAAGGAGAGAAATGATGAATTCCCCATCATTGACATGAAATAAGGAATAAAGGTGGAATAGGTTTCAATACTGTAACGATGATTCAATTAGTGTATAGGTAAATAACTGTAGATTGGAATTCTCTTGAACATATTGGTGACATGATTCCGGAGTGTGGAAGCATTAGACTCAACATAAGACCAAGGGTCATAATGGCAAGGTGGAATAGTCAAATGAGAGGCAAAATGGAACACCCAAACCTGGGAGGACAAGTGACTAAGTGAGGATACCCCAAACCTAACACGAGAAACAGATGAGTGTCATGTTCAAGAGTGACATGCTACCAATACAAAGGTTGTATCATCTTCATTTTTCCCTCGCTATTTCTAGTGAGTACCTCTTTATTTTTACACAAGATTGAAGATGATATCATATGCTTGTCATATAAGTTCATTGCTCGAATGAATCCATCTTAGTAAGTTTTATGAGCCCTAGGAAGGAGAAGCTCGATCTCATCATGGTGATGAGTCTTTCGTCGTAAAATTTTAACAAGCTTGACATAAGAATAGCTCGATATCTTTTTCACATTTAGAGAGTTTAAAAAAGAAACGGAAAAGAAAACTCCAACATGTCCCTTTTCATAATTTATCCCTCCAACCCAAAAAGGTAGAAAACAATATCTGAAGGAACCTCTTGACCATGTTGACCAAGGTGTACCTTTTTTGTAAATAGTCAATCTCAACCCCAAAAAGGGGTAAACGTATACTAAGGTGACGTCGATTCATTTACTTTAACAAGTTCGAAATGACAGGTACTCGAAAATCTTTTCATATTTCAAGAGTCGGGAAAGAGCTAAAAGATAACTCCGCCTGGAGGAACGAGTGGTATGAAAGGATAGAAACTGGTTCTGGTCATGATGGAACTACTCAAAACATGTAATGGTTAAGAGGTTGGCTAATAAGACCACTCTTCGTAGATATTCCTTAGGCAAGGGTAAAACAACCAAGAGAAAACAAATGACCGACCAAAGAGATGGTGGTGATGGAATGGACAAAACCAAGGCTTATCTAGCAAAATCAGCTGATGAAAACAACAATCATGAGATGTAAAGAGAGAATGGTTTCATTTTTACACAAGCTTGAAATAGAGACAAACTATACTTGGATTTTGTTTCATTTTTACACAAGCTTGAAATGGAAACAAACTATGCTTGGGTTGCGTTTCATTTTTACACAAGCTTTAAACAAAGATAAGCTATGCTTGAGATAAGTTTGCATGTCCCCAACATAATGAATCAATATGAGGTACATGCCCCTAGCATAATGACTCAATATGAGGTACATGCCCCCAACATAATGACTCAATATTAGGTACAGGCCCCCAAGCTTCATTTCATTCACCTAAGTGGATGGAATGAAGGTTCACTTACGAGATCAAGTGAAAGAATCGATTGGGATTTTATGAGATCTAATCAAAGACTCGAATTGGAAGGGACTTTGTTTCATTTTTTAACAAGCTTGACACAGGAAAAGAACCATTCTCATGACACTTATGTCATTTTTTAACGAGGTTGATGTAGCAAAAGAACTATCGTCCTATCCTTTGTTTCATTTTTTGAAGAGCTTGACACAAGACAAGGAACTCTGCTCCATAGTCCTTGTTTCATTTTTTAAGGAGCTTCACACAAGACATGGAAATTTGCTCCACATCCCTGGATCAAAAACCAAAAGAGGCCATGGCTTCTAAGAGGTTCTCATCATATGGGAGAACAACACTCTCGACGGGATACATGTCTAGGGATCCAAATGAAAAATCGGGCTCCAATGCCCCTAGTACATGATGTACTACATCACCTACTAGATCATCAGTAGATGTAGGCATGGAACAGGTGGCCACATAATTGACCTGTGGTAGGGGTGATAAGACTTGCATATAAAAACCATTTAGGGATGATGGTTGAGTGGGAGTTGATTGAGGACCAATGAATGTAAGCTGATCAATGATCACAATGCTTCCTTCATGCGGGAAACACATCACTCGAAAGAGGGAGGAAAAAAGAGCTCCCATGACGTAAACATAATCATGACCAAGGAGTAGATTAAAATACAAAGGGCCTTGGAAAACCATCACATCTATATAGACAACCTTTCATCTCAAAGTAATAGAAAACTTAGGAAGGATCCCTAACAGTTGATTGGTTCCTCTGTTAAAAGCTAACAGATTCTGGGTGACAGGGACAAGCTAAGGAGAACCTAGAGTTTGCCAAGCAGTTAAGGATAGGATGCTAACAGATGCACCCTCATTTATGTCTCTGCTAGGTATGGCCATATGGTAATCTTGTATTGTAATCTGGAAAGGCACATAAGATGGAAGTCGATATCCTACCTGTCAACTCCAATCAAAAGAAGTGACTAAACTACTTGGAGGGGGTGTTGTAGGAATGCGAGAACTACCCTCTTCCTTGATGGGAATAGGATAAATGCTCTCATGCACCTCGAGAATGGGAGGATTTACCTCTAGTTCATTCAAAACTAAAGAAACTAGAAGAACTTGGGTAGTATGAGGTTCACTCTCTACCAGAAAGGTACAATTAACTAAAGGTGGAGCTAGGTCTACCATTTTCTCGACCAACGGTTTTTCAAGAACAGATTCATGAGACTTACTTTCATAGAGAGTGGGGTTGACCAAATATGACTTTTGATCAATCAGTGTATCAACTATTGAAGGATCAGGGGAAAGCTTTTGATATCCAGTTGGAAGACGAGGTTGAGAAGCTGTAAGGTTTTCCAACTCTTTGGAAGCTTCATCCATAATAGGACAAAGGTGAATGGGAGGATTAAGTTCACACAACTTACAGAGAAATTTGACTTTTCCCTTTCTCCCATGAGCTTTACTATTACTAGTTGAGGGTTTGTCAACAGCATGAACGCCAGAGGCTGGTGATAAAGGTCGATGCGAACCTGTGGACCACACTTCTCAGATCTTGGGAATAACATGACAATTTCAATGGAGGTGGCCAACCTTACATCACATGAAAGGGAATTTTACTTTCTGGGGCTGATTGGAAGTTTTTTCTACATTAGCTTCATTTGTAGCAATGACTGCTTGGTTGCCCCCTTTCTTATTTTGCTTCTTCTTCTTTCTCCTCTTCTTCTTCCTAGATTCCTAGTTATAGAATCCAGACTTTCACTTGGCAAAGAGGAAGAACGGGGTGAAGAAACAGGAGAAGAAGGCGAGGGTTCAAATTTAGGATCAACATGAGGTTGATGTTGTTCAAGTGGAGGAGAACTTAGTTGAAAATCATTTTGGACACTCGGGACCACCGAGGTTGAAAATAACCAAACTAGAAGACCAATGGTCAATCCAGGAAGGGACAACATCGCCATATATGGAGCACCAGTATTTCCAAAATAAGGAAAAGGACTAGAATTCCCATCAAAGAGGTTTACTTCATTGGTAGATTCAAGAAATGTTGCCATTGGTATCAACCTAAGATCTACTAAGGATTATTTCCACAGGAAGGATGTTGTTTTGCAGTCAATTAATTTTAGAATTTGAAACAAAAACTTTGCCTTTTCATGTTTTAAGATTCGAGAAAAGGACGAAAAGGTGAATCTAGTCGCTCTCGTTGATTTAGAGAGCTTGAAAGGACAAGTTTCTCGATGATCTTTTCAAATTTAAAGAGTCAGAAAAGATCGAAATGACCACTCAGGTAACTTTAGGCAAAAGGAGTACCAAGTAACCATGAACTGCAATACACACCTCAAAATATAAATTTACCAAGGACTTGACTTACGTGTAGGCAATCTCCCTAAATGTTGTGTTCGGTGTATCACATTTACAAGGTGGCAGGCTCAGCTTCCTATGGATAAAGGTTTGCAACCTATGAGGGTCTCCCTTTATATACTTGATGGTATGGGAGCACAAGTATGTGCTACCGCTGTGTAATGCAAAAGTGAACGAAAGCTGCTAAGTTTTAAAGACACCATAACACATCTCAAGCCTAGACCACTAGGTATGAGCGTTAATGTTTCAAATTCTCCTTGGATTAATTGATAGATTTTATAGTTTATCTTCAATTATGTTTCAGTTTTGAGGCTCAAAACGATGTCACCTGACCACCTATGATGCAACTATATGAGAAAAGGAAAACTTTCACTTGAATGAAAGCTAACTAACCAAGGGAAGAAATTTCAATCAATAATGCATCAAACAAAATTTATCATGCAAAATGCCTTCCACTAACTTGCACTATCGTCTTCCAAATGAAAAATGTGAAAACGAAATCTAATCTTTCATTTCACTAAATGCAATGCCAAAAGTAAAAAATATTTTCACTTTTCACTATCCTAAATGCAACTTTTTCGAAAGAAAAAATATTTTGACTTTACAAAGATGAACTTATATGAATTATGCTTTTCTTTTTGTTTTGAACGATTTGATGCACCTAATATAATTTTTAACTTTCAATCATCGAAAAATGTGATCTATTCCCAATGATGAATCTCAAAAAATAACTTCTCAATGCAACTAATCTAATGCATTTTCATGAAATCACGTGTTTCTTTTTAAGGGAAGATTAGTTGGCATAGCTGGCCAACTAGTGTCATGCTATATGGGGTAGTTAATCAATTGGTTAAAAACTGGGAGACTTAACCCAACCATGAAAGGTAGCAAAGGCGCTGCCAAAATGGTTCCTATAATGGTTCATTTAGATGTGACTACTAGGATATAAAAAGAGTCACCATCAGGTTGGTTGATTTGTTTAAGTATTCCTAGAGGATTTAGTCAAATTTGACAAGGAATAATAACTAAATAATGATTAATTAATTATTCCTAGAGAAAGATAAGATAAATAATGATTTATCTAATTATTTCTCATGATTGGGCCAAATATGATAAGGTATATTAGTTAAACAATGGCTTAATTAATTATTCCCAGAAGATAATCAAATAAATAATGATTTATTTAATTACTCTTCATGGGTTTAACTAGAAATAACCTAGCAAATGTGGTTTATTAAGTAATTTCTTATAGTGAAAGCAATTTTACTATGGTAAAATTGGTCCTACATGGTGTACTTCGATCCATCTAGTAGTTTATGAATATATGATCAATTTTTGGGTGATAACACTTGGTTAGGTAAGAGATGGGTAGCACTTTTAAGTAGTTGAGTATGACCATGATTGTAAATCACATGTTTCTTTTTAAGGGAAGCTTAGTTGGCATAGCTAGCCAACAAGTTTACTTCGATCCATTTTGTAGTTTATGAATATATGATCAATTTTTTGGTGATAACAGTTGGTTAGGTAAGAGATGGGTAGCGTTTTTAAGTAGTTGAGTATGACCATGATTGTAAATCACAATTTTCTTTTTAAGGGAAGCTTAGTCGGCATAGCTGGCCAACCAGTGTACTTCGATCCATCTTGTAGTTTATGAATATATGATCAATTTTTTGGTGATAACACTTGGTTAGATAAGAGATGGGTAGCATTTTTAAGTAGTTGAGTATGACCATGATTGTAAATCACATGTTTCTTTTTAAGGGAAGCTTAGTAGGCATAACTGGCCAACCAATGTCATGCTATATGGGGTTGTTAATCAATTGGTTAAAAATTGGGAGACTTAACCCAGCCATGAAAGGTAGTAAAGGGGCTGCCAGAATGGTTCCTATAATTTTTCCTCTAGATGTGACTACCGGGATAGAACGAGAGTCACCATCAGGTTGGTTTCCTGCACCTGCAGTGGGTCCTGACATGATGACGGTATGCAGTGAAGGAGGCTCGTAATCGGATGAGGAATCAAATGAACTAAAAGAAGAGCCGGTATGGGGACTCAGGAGAGGACTAACTCGAACCCTACGGGGAGGAGTAATATGTCCAAGTGGAAACTGGGGATGAAGACCTAAAAGTCTCTGCGACAAATGCCCTGGTGGCACAATGGCTACAAGACATAAGTGGCACGGAAATGGTGAAGGGAGATAAACAAAATGTCTCTATCTATGTTGGGGAGATAAATTAATTAAGTTAAGTCTTGGCTTGGCAGTGTTAATTAAGAGCCCTTCGCTTAAGGTGTGCTTGTGAAAATATGGGTGTTTATTAATTAAGCCCAGATCGTGTTTGAAAAAAGAAAAAGAAAAGATTGCTGAAATACTATAAATAAACTGAAATTAAAAACAAAAAATAAATAGAAAATCAACTATCTAAACCCCACCCAAGCTGGGTTTGCAAACACTGTGCTGGTTGGTGGTGAAATCAACTGAAAACACAGCCAAGAGATCTAAGCACCGATGTGACTGGGATCAAATGACACTATGTTGCTGGAAAGTGGTGCAACAACAGAAAAATACCAGTGAGGAAAATCACTGCAAAAGATAGGGTGATGGGTGTGGAATCTAGGGAAAACAGTGGCACCCAAAGACAATTGAACAAACAAGGTTCAAGAGGGAAATTTGGATGGAAACAACTATCTTTAAAGATTTGAAAAAAAAGGTAGAGATTTGAAATGTATGGCTAAAAGCTCTGCAAAAAATCAAACTTATTACTCAGCTGAACTCCTCCTACGGAGGTGGAAGCGTAATAAAATCCCTAGGGTGCTAAATTCCACTTCGACGAGAAAAATAGAGTAGATTAAGGTCTAAGCGGGCTAAGACAGTGGTCAACCAACCCAGCAGAGTGCTCTCTGCAAAACCTAGAAAATGATCAGAAAAATTCCCGAAAACCCTAAAATCGTAGGTACTGACCTATTTTAGGGGAGATCGCACTTTTTGGGCCAGAAAGTATGCTCTAGACCTCCAGATCATAGGTTTGGGGTTGCAAAGTGTGATTTCTGCTACTATGTTCTCAGGCGGCAAGTCGCGGAAAAATTTGTCGTCTCCATTGCGGCTAGTTCGATCCCCTGCGGAAATAACTAGAAAATTTTCAGAAGTTATAAATTTGACTGATCTAGGGTTAGAATGCTAGTAAACAACATTAAGAGGCTGCAACAGTGAGTGCAACAATGAAAATGATCAAAATTGAAGAATGGATCTAAAACCCTCCAATTTATAACAAAATATTAGGTTATTCTCGAATAATGGAAAATAATAAAATATTATTAACCAAATTCTAGAATTAACCATTTGGAATATTTTATTATATTTGGTTGGAGTGAAAAAGTATTTAAATTGGTTAAATACGTTTATTTAGAAATAATAAATAAATAAATGATTTATTTATCATCCCAAGGAATGTGTTTAAGGAATAATAAACAAATAATGATTTGTTTAAGTATTCCTAGAGGATTTAGTCAAACTTGACAATGAATAATAACTAAATAATGATTAATTAATTATTCCTAGAGAAAGATAAATAAATAATGATTTATCTAATTATTTCTCATGATTGGGTCAAATATGATAAGGAATATTAGTTAAACAATGGTTTAATTAATTATTCCGAGAATATAATCAAATAAATAATGATTTATTTAATTATTCTTCACGGGTTTAACTAGAAATAACCTAACAAATGTGGTTTATTAAGTAATTTCTTATAGTGAAAGCAATTTTATTATGGTAAAATTGGTCCTACATGGTGTACTTCGATCCATCTAGTAGTTTATGAATATATGATCAGTTTTTTGGTGATAACACTTGGTTAGGTAAGAGATGGGTAGCATTTTTAAGTAGTTGAGTATGACCATGATTGTAAATCACATGCTTCTTTTTAAACACTTTATACATGCGAAAAAACTTGTAAAAATGATGAAATGTATAACATCATTTGAATATACAACGTAGTGATATTTTTGGACTTTAATTGAATAACAAAGGGCATGGATTCTGTTGTAAAACTTGACCATGAGTGTTTTATAAACTCTTGGCAAGTATGGTCTTATTTAGAATCTTGCAAGTTGGACATGTATTGGCAGATACATATTTTCATATGGATATAGGTGTCAGCTTCATCATTCTTGGTTCTGAAGTACAAAGGTGAGGGAAAGGAAAGGTAACTTGTCAGAGACATTTGTTATGTAGATCAAGATTGCATTATTTTTTACACTTTTGGAGGACAAAAGTCCTTTAGTTGGGAGGAATGACTAGGAGGATCCGTAATGGCCCAAAAATCATATTCCTCATATCGCAAAAAAAATAAGACATGATTGAATATATTATCACAAGGAATACAAAGACATAAACGATGCCTCAATCTAAGTTCATATGAAAAATTTATCCCTAGTCAAAGTTCTAGTCAAATTTGACTAAAAGGACTAAAATTAGCAAAGTGCTAGACAAATTTGGAGCAATGCTAAATTGGCAGCCTGACCAAATCATTAGTCAAATTGCCTGAGTTTGGATAAATTGGACAAGGGAATCTAGTAATGGATAAATTTGTGGAACCACCAAATATGTCGGCACCTTGCCAAGCTTGGTTGTAAAGTTTTGGCCAATAGCATGGGGCCACGTAGCCCAATTAATGGGTGCCACATGGCACCCAGTTAGTAGTTAGTTTGGCCTGGTCAACCCACAAATCCGCATGGTTTGAATTGGTTAAAAAAATAGAAAAATAAAATATATGGTTGGTAGGCCACCAAACTTGACAAACTCGCAAACCCCAACCCAGCAAAACGACAACAGTTTGGTGGAGAGTTCAACAAATTATGGTTGGCAATTTATTTTCAACATTGGTTATAATTGGTGAATGGTATATATATATATATATATATATATATATATATATCACCACACACACACACACAGCGACATCGATGGCTACAGTTAACAACAATGGTTAAAACGAGTGGTTTTTAACTGTCATTTTGTTTTTATTTTAAAACATATATTGTTGTTGGGGTCTGCGGAATTGAACCCATGACCCTACCCAATCTAACATCCTATATCGAGTGCAGTTTCTAGTGCGACCGACTAGGAAGCCTTGAAATCATCGTCGCACCACATATATTTAAACCGTACATTGCTTTTGGAACCAATGCACAGCCGAGAGCCATTGGAACCATAACAGATGGAATCTTGCATGATGGAACCTACAAGGAAGAACCTTGTGGGCGCGCTATTTGAGGAGGAATATTCTAGGGAAATATTCCCATGTAGAATTTGTTGTGGAATCTGAAGATTCTCTAGGGGTCCTAGAGTTGACTAAGGTGGAATATAGTCAAGTTTATACTCATTTTAATTGGAATTTTTCCACAATTTCATAGGTGCAGTCTGTTTTTGTATTTGAGTATCCCATTTTCAGATCATTCTAAAAACTAGAGGTATAATGATGTACTTTTCCAAGTACTCATTTTCATTTTTACAAAGATGAATGGAGTCGTTTCCCCATTATTGAAGCAGGCTCAGAGACGTAGTCCACACTGGACAAACTCCATCATCAAACTTTTGTGTGCATTTTCCTTATTGTCTCCTTTATGTTGCTTCTTCCTTAAGTTTTTGCACATATGTTTTTTACATTCTCTTTCATGCAATTCTGCTAACATCAACCGAAGGAAAGATCTTGGATCAGGTTGGTATCAGATAATATCATATCACTTGTAGTAGATATCATACTTGGGTTATTTAGGATGTTTCCCTGATTAGCTTGATTTTGAAATTCTGCCTATTTGTGTTCCTTCTATAAATATAGAAATAAAGTGTAATGATATACATATATTTATAGTTTAATATATATGATTGTGTAAATTCGAAAATGTATCAAAGTAGCAAGTGTTTCATAACCAATTCACAATCTTTCAAAAGTTTGCTTCATGTTGTCTTGCAAAATCTCATATTGTCTCCATTCCACACTTTGTTCTTGTGAATTTTATACAGCATAAAAAAGCATAAATATAATTAAAAGTGTTTTTTTGTTCGATCAATTATAAAATATGGGAATTGAAAAACATATCTATTGACAAAATTTTCAATTAACCCTTCATATTCCAAGATATCTCACAACCCGTATTTAGTCTAATGCCAATCAAATGTTTAGGTGGATCTTATTTCTATGTTATCTTGTGTTGAACGGGTTCCATTTTGATTTATTTTTTGAAACAAAAAAGAAATTGAAAATTAGTATATCATGTGAAAAATAAATCCTTTGTACTTAGAAAAGAAATCCTACAACACAATTATGTTAATTTCTTTAACCAACTCCTTGTCTAGTTTTTTAAATATGCCTACTACCATGTTTCAGGTATTACCTCATTCATCCTTTGGCATTTTATCAATTCCTAAAAATTAGAAATGCAATAAAAAATCAACTTAATATTTATATGAAAATAAATATAACAAAATATACATTGTTCATTTTTTGGACTAAATTATGCATATTATAGAAAATTGTATTCAACATATATTTTTTAAATGATTCTTTTTTGTTATTGCATACTTTTACTATTGCAAGTATCACAAATCTCATTTATCATTGCTCTAGAAACACTTGATATAGTTTATACCTAACCTAATTGTCAAAGTGAGTACTATATGTCAAAATAATGACTATACATTATGTCCACCATATTCATCATAGTTTTATAAAAGTTTACCCTCCTTTTATTAAATTATAACATGAGCCCAAACGAATTAAGTACTCATTCGATATCATCTATTTAGGACTAACTACCGTTATATTGTTGTCAATGTTACACAAATCCAACAAATGTGAAATAAAATTCTTGAAAAATGTTGGTAGGTATTACAAAAAGCACCTTGTTAGTAAAAAAATCCAAGAAATATTTTATATTCATTACCTTTGATCCACCTAATTCCTCTATTTATAACATTTGTATAGAACTTGTATGCTCTTTTCCACTAATATTCTAAATAAATTTCTAGATAATTTTTAATCTTTTCTCTATGTGACATGCATTATTCAATACACATCATTAATACAATAAATAACCCATATATATTACTTTTATTGAAAAGAACTTGCCATGTTTTTTTCATGAGATGTGTTTCCTTTGCATTTAATGTTACAAGATATTTCCCTTGATTTTTTATCGACCATATTCTTTCAATTAAATTATTGCATAATGAAATGAAATGCACAAATTATGAAATATATTTTACAAATTAAGAAAACAATTTCAAGATAAAACTGATTTTTTATTAGGTGGTGCATATGGTACAATAATACACAGTGATGCACCTAATATAAATTTTGAGATGAATAGAATGAAGTTACTACTTGAAATTTCTCATCTATAGATTTGTATGTGACCTACCATTATCCTTAACAAATTAAACTCTTCAAAAGGATCTACCCCCACCCAAATCTTCCCTAATAAATCTCTCTTATGCAAGTCTCCCTTTTAAAATTTGGAAAAATGACAAAATAGGAATTAGAAGTTTCTTTTACAAAAATCACTTTTACAAAATGAATTTCTCACTCCCTTTCACTTAATGTTTTAGTGCATTGATAATAAACACTAAAGGTTTTTTCTTTCTTTATTTATTTCTTCTTAAAAAAAAATCATCTCATAGTGTACCTTTAGACTTATGTGCACAAGTGCAATATTTTGACTTAAACACACCATCGGAAAAATTTACAATGAAAGTGGAAGTGAAAATATATATAAGTTAAGCTTCATGAAGGTTTACCCTAGAAAATTTTATTGTAAAGGTTTATTGTCAATGCAAGTTTAGTGATTACTAAAGAAAATATAGACTACTCCCTAGACCCATTTAGAGGTGTACCAATCTTTATCAAGGAAGGCCTCAAGGTAACTATGGAGGATGAATTTTCTAGATGTGGGTATTGAGAGGAGGAAGGAGGTACAATGTTGTTGCTCAAATTGTCTTGATAACTGGGGACAACCTGAGACCAAATCACTGAGGATGCTAGATCCTCCCGCTGTAGGTGACAATGATTGGCCTCCCTTTCACCACAAGGGGTATTCCCTGGTAATAATACTAATTTAAAGAATTATTCAATTTAGGAAAATAAATAAGCAATTTTTTTTTATATGATGCAAAGAGGTACAACGTGCGAAGGTCTAGGTGGGAGAAGCCTATACAACATATAGTGAATCATATCGGGTTGTAACTTGGATTACACAACAAGAAAAATGATATTCTGCAAATAACTTAAAACCAAAGAAATGATAGAACATAAAATAAAATAAAAATGATTAAGGTTAGCTACACTTGTATATTCATATGGATAACTTATCTGATTGAAAAATGTGAAAGGTGTAATATCAATTATTATACCTTTTTGCTCATTTTACAACAAAGTAAGTACTGATATCAAATCATCATTTGATAATATAAATATAAAAATGAGAACATCTCTTACTGACTGCAACAACATAGTGTCGATCAAGTCAACTATTACCCTATCAACAAATATAATATGCAAGCATATGAAATAAATGAAATGTTAATGACAAATGAAACAAAAAGAACACGTAATTGTTGTAAATAATATTTACATGACATATTGTAGCAGAATAGAAATGTCAAGCATTTAAAAATTCTATCAACAATAAAACCTATAAATAATTATATCTGTTTTCCTCTAATAGTATGTATATTTGAGAGGAAATAAGATCATATAATGAATCAATTCATATTATTGATCATGTCAACTATCTAAACCACTATTGCAAACTAACCCATGTTCATGAATTGAAAACATAAACAAATCACGAAAATATCATATTTAGAGAAACAAATCCAAGGTTATGAAATATGTTCTATCTTGTACATCAAGTGTAGTAAGGCATATTAAAATTTAGTGTATTCTTTCTCCTAATCACCCAACCTCTATCCCCCTTTGAATGATAAATTAGGGGATTTTATATTCAAAATATTGTTAACTATCTTACATAACGGTTACATAACCATTTGTTTAACAAATATTTCCTAATAACTTTGAAACTTTAATCTTTTATCTCTATGGTCTTTGACAATTAGAAAAATATGTAATTCATTATTGGACCTTTTGTCTCATGCTAATCTATTGAAACCCAATTCTTGCATAAAACAAATTAGAGTTAATCCTTTGGATAATTAGATAACAACAGGTAAATAAAAGTAGTAAATGTTTTCTATTTACTTTACCAATATTTTCTCGAATAAATTCTTTCTTGACCTAATTCTTGCGGTAAATCTAGGTAAACCCTTTATAACAAAATTATAAAATTTATTTTATGTAAGTCTGTTTGATGGTTCTCATAGTAAAATTCTATAAATCCTCCTCAACTTGTAAATAAAGCTATAGATTCTAAAATACATTTCATGTAGGTGAACTTAGCTTGAAATATATCCTTTCTCATAGTAAATTGTCGTAAATCCTCCTCAACCTATAAATAAAGCTCTAGCTTCTAAAATACATTTCACGTAGGTGAACATAGCTTGAAATAAATCCTTTAACCAGAACAAAGTATAAATAAACTTTTCATGAGGATGAATAATGAATTTTGGACATAAAAATCCCTAATACCCAGCAAAAGTGCAGGAATAAACAACCTAGGGATTAGAGCCATTTTTAATGGAAGGTTGAGGAGTCTTGAGGATTTATATTGGGCGATAACTAAGGGGAGGTTAATAAGCCATTTGTGATGCGATGAAATCTTAATAGTGAGTTTTTTTTTTTAATCAAACGATGGTCATTCCATATCAGGAAGTAAGGTGGTCGCGAATTAACTTCCCTCCTTTGACCTGATGACCTTAATTCGAGTGGAATGGGGCCTCAAAACATTAAATTTATTACTTTTGGACATTGTTCCCCTTTTTGTGGAAATTGTTAGCCCATTTTTTGGATTTCTTTAGTTAAGAATACAAATGTTAATAAATGATAATGACATACCTTAATTAATGAATTTAATTTTTGTGTTTTAAATTTATATGTGATTTAAAAAATTAAAATGATAATAAGGTATTACATATGTATATTTAAAGTGTGACATTTCTTTCATTTCACCTAGTTATAAACCTGACTTAGGTTTTTCTAATCCCTTTTGTTGATCTATCTTTTGTATTTTAGGCAGCGATTTTTTATCAAGAGGATATGAGAGAGAGTCATATGATAAGGGAGGTGGATGGTGAAATTGATAAAAGGAGCCAAGATCTAATTGGGGTCAAATTGGCAACAACATTTGGCTCCAACTGGGTATGATGCTCCCCCGCAGAAGATCAAGAACGTAGACTAGAAACCTTCATATTGGGCATGGAGTCGAAAAAGTAAACCGAAGAGACAAAAAGTAATAAAAGGAAAATATTTTTCATCTTAAAGTATTAGCCAATTGATAGCAATGACGAAACAAGAATATTTTGAGGAAAGAAATTATATATTGCAAGGCTATTGGAAAATGTTTTTGAATAATGGAAATGCAAATCCTTGGATAATCTGATTTGAAGTTCAAGATGTTGTTGAACATGACTTGGAAACCATCAGTTCATTGAGGCATTGATGTTTCATTTTTTAACATCTGCGAGTCGCTTCATTCACATAGAGTTGTCGTTGAGAATCCTTTGAAATATCTTCATGAGATGTTATATTTTTGAAGTTGAGATATTTATCCTATGATATGTGACTCCATGGATGTATTATTTGAGATTATTGACGATGGATGCATTTGGATGCAACTTTAGTATGAGATCTGCCATGATATCTTGGATGAGAGGTCCATAGCATGACCAAGATTGATTTTGATGTTGTTAGCATGACTAGTTGTGATTCAGGATGTAGAAGCTCCTTAGAGATCCATCTGATCATTATCTCGATATGACATGGATACATTGCAATAATAGAGAATCCCATATATATAGTTGGGACTCATATACTGTCATATATTGAGATAGTACAGTTGTTTGAAACAAGATTAGGCTTGTGATTGGCACATCCTTGACAGGGAGGATGATTATGGTATCCTTTTGTGATCTATATGATTATTTATGATCTAACATGATATTTGATATGATGTCCTACATGAATAGGAAACAACTGCTATTAAGGAAAACATATATCATATTTGAGTATTTTGGTCTTGGGAGTTGTTGGGTGTGGAAATAAATGGAGCTATATAGAGGAGTTAAATAAAACCCAACTAGAATTATAAAACTTTAATTAAATGAAATTTCATACATGAGGGAATGTTAGTGGAAGGTAGAAGAAGATGATAGACCTGTTAGGCGAATTGGCTGGGTCTGTGGGAACAGATGGACAATAACATGACAACCATAAGAATGGCATAAAAAGGGAAGTTTTATAAAATTGAGAATACATGGCTAATATAGTCACATGAATTGTTTAGATTATGAGGCAATGAAGGTACAATGATGTTATTAGTCTGAAAGGCCATTTGTTGATAATCATCATAATAGAAAGATAAACAGTTAAATTTTAAAATGTCATGATTGTGTGATGTCATGGAAGTAGAAATTGTGTTTTCCATGTTCAGGTAACACAATAATGTTGTGCACTAGGTTCAGGGTTGCATGGAACACCATTGAGTGAGTGGGTAGGAATGGCCCATTGTTGATAAGTATGCCATGATGATGCTACTAAGAATTGTGGCGAGTATGAGTGATAATGATAAAGGCTGAAAAATGATAACATTTAAACAACATTGATAAGGCCATGATGAGATAAATAGACTGTTTAATATTTAAAAAATAAAAATATCAGTTGATAGTGCTGATGAGGATAGTAGTTAAAAAGGTAAAAATAAATTAATTTGGGTGAAGAATTCCTTTGGGCTAAATTGGAAAATTGTTGTTCTCAATTTTATGCATGATATGCATAGATAAAGGAGCTTATATTAATCTTTATTTTATTTAACATAAGTGAATACATGCTATATTCATGCACATGATTGATGATTAAATGAAGGAATAAAATGACATTGTAATCGACAGGTTGTTGTCACAGATCATTCTTGTGGAAGAATGATTAATTAAACTTATGAATTTTATGAATATATGAATGGCATGATGAGTTAGATGTTGAGAAGCATGTGCATGCCGGTAGTAGCAATTTCAAGAAAAGCATACCACTGACAAGATATTCATCTTATTTGGCACTATCGAGAAACATCTGTAAGTTTGTGCCATCCATTTTTGAGGAGGCTATACGCGAGCAAGTATAGAGTGATGCCATGATAGAGGAGTATAACTCCATCATGTGCAATGATGTTTGGGATATAGTGTCAATATTGGAGGGGAATTCTATGGTCACTTCTCGATGGATCTACAAGATCAAACATGTAGTAGATGGCAGTATCAAGAAGTATAAGGTGAGGTTCATGGCGAGAGGGTTCTCCCAGAAAGAGGGAGTGGATTATGAGGATACATTTGCACTCATGACCATATATGCATCTATTAGAGTAGTTATGTACATTTATTCAGAGATGGGGTGGAGGATATGTCAGATGGATGTGAAGACTTATTTCCTCAACAAAGTGATTGAGGAGGAGGTGTATATTGAGTAACCTTAGGGTTTTGAGCTTCATGGGAGAAATTCTCATGTATGCAGGTTGAAGAAGGCCATTTACAGGCTAAAGTAGGATTTGCGCACATGGTATGCTATGATCGATGGATATCTTCTTGGTTTGGGCTTCACTAAGAGTGAGGAAAATCCTAACTTTTATTTTTACTCATTGAGGGTGAATTTCTCATCTTGGTATTGTATGTGGATTTTATCTTCTTAATAGGATTAGAGAAGCTCATAAGGATGTGAAAGGATGATATTGCTTTGGAATTTGACATGAAAGACATCAACTTGATGCATTAATTTTTGGGATTGGAGGTGTGGCAACAACCAAGAGATATTTTCCTTAGTTAGAGAAAGTACGTAGTGGATATTTGGAGGAGATTCAAGTTGGAGGATTATAAGCCTATGTCTACACATATGATCACTAACCTAAGAAGTTGAGCCATTTTGAAGGTGAATTAGTGGATCCCACATCGTATAGGAAGTTGATAGGTTCCTGAAAGTATCTAGTCAACACTATATTGGAGATAGGTCTTGTTGTGAATACACCTAGCTATTTTATGGTGGACTGAGATATGTCATAGCTAGAGGAGTGGAGCTATAGGGATACATAAATTTTTATTGGGTAGGGAGTGTGGTGGATAGAAATTCCACATCTGGATGTTGTTTCAATTGGGGATTAACCATAACCTCATGGTTCAACAAGAATTACCATTCAGTGGCACTCAATTTAGTAGAGGTAGAGTACATGGTAGCGAGTATGACGATTCGTGAGGTAGTGTGGCTTCACAATATGCTTGTATTATTATTTGATCTACAAATGGGGCCACTGGTGATACACTGTGATAATGAGAATTTCATTAATCTCTCTAAGAATCATGTGTTTCATGGTTGGCCCATGCATATCTATATCAGATATCACTTCATCAGAGACAAGGTCCAGAGGGGTGATGTGAGTTTGTAGTACATTTCTACAAATGAGAAGGTGGAAAATGTTCTCATGAAGCCTCTATTTAAGGGAAAGTTTGTGAAGTAACGAGATAAGCTAGGGGTGGTGGAGAACCCCTTCCTTGCTAGGAGGGAGTGTTGATGTGAGTAGCATCAATATGTCTTCTAGAATTTCTTGGTGTCTTAGCATGTGGAAGACATTATTTTCCTCTTCTAGTGATTCATGTCTTCTTTCCTAACTTTAACTTAGGAAAAGTACAATAATTAAAGTAAATTAATTATTGTGGACTATTGAGTTATTCTCTAAGTATATATAATTTAATTATTTAAGTGACTTACAAATAATCTCTACCATTGATATTTAATATGTTTCTCGAAAGGAGATTGGGGTTATGGATTTGGAATCAATGAAGATTATAAATGAAATCTATAGATGGAGGTGAAGATACAACGATGAGAAGAAGTGTGTGAGAAAGTCATCATGAGAGAGAGAGAAATTTTCTCTGTAGTGTGATTGGCTCAGTGACCAGTGTGCAGAGAAAGAAGAAGTTGAAGTGGGTTTGAGCGAATCCAGGAGGGCCAAGTTGGAGGAGATTGCAGAGCCGAGTTGGTAGAAGGAGATCAAATTTTTCTGGAGGAGGCCAAGTTGCTAGAGTGTTAGGTTTTTCTAGTGTACATTAGTGGTTGGGCACAAATTGAGTTGTTGTAGGGCATAAACCTAATTGTTGAAGGTTGATTTCTTTAGGAAATTTCATTTGGAGGTAGATTTCATTCAGGCTAATTTACCTAGGCTGAATTAATTATGAGGGAGACAAGTTGTAGGTTATAGATTGTATTTTTCCTTATATATTTGTGGGTCGAAAAATCCATATTTTCCAAATAATGAAATGATGGATAATTGTTTATCGGTTAAATAATTTTGCAATGTGTGATTCGTTAAGTTTTTCAAATACATTCAAATTCTGCTTTTGAAATCTCATATGATGAAGATAATAATTACAATAGACTCCTCTTTTCGAGAGGACCAAAATCAACCTAAAGATCACCTTATTTGGACAAGCAAAAGTTAGTTTTAATTTTTTTTTAACTTACTCATGTATATTGGGTTAGGTCGGCCCTAAGCACATGTTAAATTGGACAGGTTAGCCTCATCCCCAAGTGGACCCTCATGAAAGCCTATAAATAGAAGAGATATCAAGCTCGTTTTGACACATAGATCAAGCCATCTTCTCTTCCCTTATTGTCTTGGCTCGCATAGGTCCGACGGAGGAAAGATTGCACAAAGTGTCTGAAACTACAGGGTCGAAGCTTCCATGTGTCTGGGGTTTCTGGGTCTCAGATGCTAGCTCATAACTAAGGTTTTTCATTATTGGATACTAGCACAATATGGTCCTGAGAGTTTCTGAGTAGTCTTGGATGCTAGCATAGAGTGCTTATGGGAGCGTCCAGGAGGCTAGGGTTTCTGTAGTCTATTTTGGTCCTCGAACAACACAGAATGGTCTAGTGAGTGTTTGGGCTTCCATAGATGGTCACACATAAACCTTATGAGTATGTTTGACCCTGAATTCCCTCATCTAGTTCACCTAAGAACATCCATATTTGTTCTAGACGCAGTCATCCAGTTTTGTAGAGAGCATCTAGGACTGCTATAAATGCTCACACAAATCCTCCTCCATGTGTTTAGGTTAGTATTCAACATTTTTCAGCAGTGTTCGACACAGTGACAACAATATCCAACACTTGACTACCGACAGTGATAGCACATTACAATATTTAGAATCATGATTTCTATTATAAGCATGATTAGATTCATTTAATGGATATCATAGTTATTTTGTTACATAGATAAATCTATGGATCACTGACTCTCTTTTTCTAAATCATTTGATGATGATCTAATAAGAAGAATATTTTCAAGGGTTTTCCCTATAGTGGGTTTTAACCTGGTCTCGAACCAATCTTGATGTCTCTATGTGTGCATGTTTTTCTTCCATTGTTCCTTTATGTTCTGTTGCATTGATGATGATGATATTTTTCTTTCTACATAATTGCATATGCTGATGAATAATGTTGTAGATGTGAATAATGTAATGATTATATGGGGTGAACTTAATGTTTTAATGAAGAAATGTAATTATCTAAGCAATGTAATTATCTAAGCAAAGAGAAATTTAGCCCTATGAAAAATTAACATGGAATCAGAGTTGGGATGATGAAAATCCATGGAGATCACCCCAATGATGACACCTTGGTGGAAGCAAGAAGAGGATGGTGGAGACCTTAAATAATTCTAGTGTTTGGAGAAAACCCTAGGCAACTTGACTATTAGGGTTTGATGGATTCTATGAGCTAAGGGCTTAAGAGAAAACCCTGGTTTATGGAAACAATATGGGATATGAAACCTAGTATGGTCAATGTGAAGATGCTTAAGCACTTGTGGGAGATTTGATGAATTCCTAGATGGGATAATCCCTAGTAGGTTTGGTTGGATAATTGAAGTCAACATTGGTATATGGACTATGGAATTTGATGGTTATTGAAGATTGGTTCAAGAGGGAGAGGATCACCTCTCATTGAAGATAATTACTTCTTGACTTATGACGCCTCTTACTTTTATTCAGATTTATGGATATGATTATTATGTTTATTGTTGATACTCCTTGCATATGTGTTTGAGTATATGGATGTTTATAACCTCCTTGATGAGATGTGATCAGTGGATCCTTCTTTAAGATCATTTGAAATGCAGGAAAGTTGGCTAGAGTTGGAAAAGGTTAAGAGGCACTATATGAAAAGATGATAAAGCGCTTCAAGCTACCTATGGCTAATGAAAAGGTGCACATGTATATGAATACCATAAGGTATGCATGATATATTGTATTTCATTAGTAACATTGATGGCTAGGTATGCCTTAAGGTATGATGCCTCTTTCTTTAATGGATCATACATGCATATTAAAGTGACTTGGATCTATGTTTCCTATGATGAAATGATACACCTATTGATCTTCTTAAATTATAAGAGGCTATCTAATGTTGATACATTGATATAATTGATGTTTGGCTACCATATATCTGTTGGATATATTGATCCTATAAAGAAGGCTAGCACCTTGACTCTAGTAGATGATACTCTTAATACTTGTCATACATAACACATGATGGATTTCACATAAAAGGTTAGCTCATTGACTCTTATATATGATACTATTGATAATGCTTTTGATAAGCATGATGATAGCATATGGAAAGAGAGATTGACACTCTTGTTGTTTTGGTAAAGTTTTATTGGATGGCCTTACTTAATCTTATTGATAATGATAAGCTTGATAAGCTTGATGTAAGAAGTATAACTATGAGGTTTATATTCTAGACCTCTCACCACCTGTGGGCATGTATTAATGAGACTGAATTCCCTATCTTGATGGAGTGACTCAATATAAAAGTGTTATTGTGTTCATAATCTGATGTTACACTTGTCTGCTGCTCTAATAGTTCAAGTCTAATCATTTGATGAAAGATTGATAACTTGATGTTGATGACCATGATAGATATATGTTTATGATATAATAGACATATTGTTGCCTGACTCTAGTAGAGACAGGTTGATGACATGAATGAAGATGAATGAAGTAGATTCCCAGTTAGAGGGAGAATCTCTTACTCACATCACTATTTGTATTATGTACTATTGAAGGATAATTTAGGTGCATCTGACACTATTGAGCTGTAGTAAAGTATCATATATGAAGCTTGTGCATAAATTAGGGTTTATGTTTTGGACACATGTACAGAATTAGGAGATTTCTTCCATAGATGCACGCATGCTAAGGCTAAGGTAGTGTATAGGAAACTAAAGACACTCCCATGCTAACTTGGAGGGAGCACCCAGAGGTTTGACTACAATTGACCATCATCTGAATCTTTCTGAACTTTGAATCAAGGTGTCTCTAACATAATCTACCACTGTAAACTGATTTCAAAAGTTGTTGGGCTAAATTATTGTTCACAGGAAAATGAAGTATTTTGCATGAAATCAGATGTTCACCTAGAAGATGTCAGTACTACAGATGTGTTGTAGATAACATTAATGTTTTCCATAATATGAACTTGTGAATGGGACATACATATAGATATGTCATTATGTTTAAGGTTTGTGCTACAAGTCTTTGGCATAATTTGGTTGATTGATATAGATGAGTTGTGTTTGGAACTTTGACATGATACTTGATAATGACTTAGAACTTTGTATTGATGATTGAGATATGTTTTGGACTATATATCTCTCTATCATAACAAATTTGGATTTAATCTGATGATTGTTGATTTTCCATGATGTCAATGCTATGTGGTCATGTTAACCTCCAATAAATTATGTGGGTATTCAGAAAAATGGTTTTGTATTTGCCTCCTTGTTCCTAGCACAATGGTTGAGGTATTAATAGTTGTGATTCAACATGAGAATGAAACATGCATGACTCATCCTTGGTGTATGCATTTGCACCCAATGACAAAAACAACTTATGATTTTGAGAATGACTTTATGAAGTTTGAAATGGCATTGCATGATTGATTACATCTTGTCGGTATGATATCAAATGAATTCAAGACTTGATATGTGCTCTACCTATCACCTAGTTGAAAGAACTGATACTGTGATATTGATGACTTTGATAATAGTTTTGATCTAACTTCTGAACTATGCTAAGCTAAATTTATTAATAAAACATTAATTTATGTAAGGCTAATTATGTTGGATTAATAAGGAATTATTCTTCTAGAGAGCATTGCATGAAGCAAGATCCTCGATCTAGATATGTTCGTATTTGATACTTATCTAATGAATTTAGGATGATGAGTTCCAAG
The DNA here is from genome assembly GCA_000404065.3 of Pinus taeda. Lineage (NCBI taxonomy): Eukaryota > Viridiplantae > Streptophyta > Pinopsida > Pinales > Pinaceae > Pinus > Pinus taeda. Next base: position 37,145 of record APFE031466025.1, on the reverse strand, counting down.
GTAAGAATCTAATTTTTATTATGGTTTTGGTTTTACATATTGATAGCCTACTCTTGATAGGTGATGAGCCTTTAATGATCTAAGTAAGAGGGAGATGGCTTCTGAAGCTCAAAACGATGTATCATGACATGATGAATTGATTTATGGAATTTTGGGAAAGAAATTATATATTGCAAGGCTATTGGAAAATGTTTTTGAATAATGGAAATGAAAATCCTTGGATAATCTAATTTGAAGTTCAAGAGGTTTTTGAATGTGACTTCGAAACCATCAGTTCATTGAGGCATTGATGTTTCATTTTTGAACATCTGCGATTTGCTTCATTCACATAGAGTTTCTGCTGAACATCCTTTGAAATATCTGCATAAGATGTTCTATTTTTGAAGCTGAGATATTTTTCCTATGATATGTGACTGCATGGATTTATTATTTGATATTATTGATGATGAGCACATTTGGATGAATCTTTAGTATGAGATCTTCCATGATATCTTGGATGAGAGATCCATAGCATGACCGAGATTGAGTTTGATGTTGCTAGCATGACTGGCTGTGAGGCGGGATGTAGAAGCTCCTTAGAGATCTGTCTGATCATGATCTTGATATGAAATGGATACATTGCGATAACAAAGAATCCCATATATATAGTTGGGAGTCAGATACTCTCATATATTGAGACAGTGCAGTTGTTTGAAACAAGCTTAGGCTTGTGATTGTCACCTCCTTGACAGGGAGGATGATTATGGTATCCTTTCGTGATCTATATGATTATTTATGATCTAACATGATATTTGATGTGATGTCCTACATGAAAATGAAATGGATGATATTAAGATAAGCATATATCAGATTTGATTATGATGAGTGCGGCATTGCTTGAGGACACTGAGCCAACTCTTCCTCCCTGTCTGAGCTCCTAGGGTTAGGGAACTCTAGAAAATAGGGTATGACCCCTATCTATTACCCATAGGGTTGGATATGTTACTTCCCTATCTTCATAGGGTCATAGAATGTTTCTCCCCTGTTTGGTTTTTGTAGAGTATACCCCAATTGGCATCATACCCAAGAGCAAGGCTTGTCAGGAATACCGTTCTTCGTTTGGACAATGAGTTGAGAGTGTACTTGGGGTGTAAAACCCAAGTTGATTATGATGCAGGTGTTCTACCACATGATTATTCATGGTAATTGATGGGAATATTAATAGGCAAAAAGATGGGTTGAGATAACCCTATACGATTCCAAGTTGAGATTGAGCTCCTTGATGTGCTCCTCCGTGTATTTGGATATCCTATTGCTTGATATGGGGTAGTAGATGTATAGCTCCCCCATGATATTCTGGGTCGAGATGTGGTTACAAATCGAGATGTGCTCCCTGATGTGGTTATAGGTTGAGATGTTCTCCTTGATGATATGATTTCCAATGATGATTGATGATGATATTTTGGGTATTAGCCTGCTGGAAAAGATTATGACTAGTATCCTGATGGATAGAGGGTGGTAGCTTAATCTTCCCTCCGATAACAAATTCTTGTTCTTCTAGAATTGAGAATTTTCATCATATGAGCAAGAACAATCAAGAGATAAGCAGGAATAAGTATGTGATCGATGGAGATGTACATTGATGATATATGATGATGAGATACTTGAGGTAGTCATGGCATGATGACTACATGACAAAGATAATTAGTGATGATACGTGATGACACTTGAAGATTCTAGAATGACATATTGATCGATAAATAGATATTGGCAGGTGGAATTATCCCTAGTTGAGAGGGAGTGTTAAGTTTTGCAATTGCGGTCAAATTACACTTTGGATTGCTAATATGATGAAGATAGTAATTTCAATAGATTTCTCTTTTCAAGAGGATTAAAATCGACCTAATGATTACCCTATTTGGACAAGAAAAAGTTGGTTTTTGAATTTATTTACTTACTCATGTATATTGGGTTAGGTCGGCCCTAAGCACATGTTAAATTGGACAGGTCAGCCTCAAGCCCAAGTGGACCCTCATGAAAGAATATAAATAGAAGATACCTCAAGCTCATTTGGACACACTGATCAACCCATATGCTCTTCTCTTGTTGTCTTGGTTCACACAGGACTGACGAAGGAAATCTCGTGCAAAGGGTCCGAAACTATATGATCGAAGCTCACACGCATCTAGGATTTCTAGGTCTCAAACACTAACTCATAACTAAGGTTTTTAGTCCCTGGATGTTGGCATAGTATGGTCCTAAGAGTGTCCGGGGATTCTTGGACACTGGCACAAAGTATTTATGGGAGCGTTCGGTTGGCTAGTGTTTTTGCAGTCCAGTTTGGTCCACAGATGCATACACAGAATGGTTTAGGGAGCATTCGGGCCACCATAGATGCTTGCACATAAGCCTTATGAGAGCATCTAGGGTTTGAGGTAGACCTCAGTATGTTTGACCCTTGACGCCCTAGTTTAGTTCACCTGGGAGTGTCCAAATCTGTTCCAGACATAGTATCTAGTTCTGTAGAGAGCATCGAAGACTGCTATAGATGCTTGCACAACTCCTCCTTCATGGGTCCAAGACTCAAAAATGAGTTATCAGTTTGCATCAGTATTCAACAGTGTTCAACAATGTTCAACACAATGAAAATAGTATCGAGTAGTTGATTACAGACATTGAAAACACATTACAACCTTTAGAATTAGGATTTCTATTAATAACATGATTAGATTCATTTGATGGATATCATAGTTGCTTTGTTGCATAAATAAAAATATGGATCATTTTACTCTCTTTTTCTGAATCTTTTGATGACGATCTAAGAAGAAGAATATTTCCAAGGGTTTTCCCCATATTGGGTTTTTCCCTGGTCTCGGACCAATCATGGTGTCTCTATGTGTGGATGGTTTTCTTCCATTATTACTTTATGTTCCGCTACATTGATGATGATGATATTGTTATTTCTACATAATTTCATATGCCGATGAATAATGTTATAGATCTGCATAATGTAATGATGATGTGGGGTGAGCTAAATGTGTTAATGAAGAAATGCAATTATCTAAGCAAATAACAATATAGCCCTATGAAAAATTAGCATGATGTATCTCTCTAGATTATTTTAGTTGCATATTTTTTTATTCTATAAGTTAAAGATACCAACGATTTTATTTCTTTGTGATTTAGTTAGTATTTGGGTAAATAAATAATAAAGTAGGGCTAAATTAAATTTCCATGAGAAAATAAATCTGATTGATATTAGAAATTTAACATAAGTAAAATAAGCAACGTTAAAATTAAATTTTGTTTGATCATGGTGCAACAGATATTTTCATTTCATCATATGCATTAAAAAAATGTAGGTTAGCATCATACAAGCATGATTACTTTGAATAGGCCAACATGAATTCTATGGTAAGGCAGATGGAAGAACCTAGTGTAGAAAATTTTCATGTAGAACTAAAGATGTGCACAACTATGATTAACGTGTAAGTATTTTACTTTAATATATATTATCTAATTATTGGTATGGATTAGCTAGAAGATCATCATACTTTCTCAAACTATCTCAAGAAAAGACTGATTTGTTTAGATGATGAGTGAAGGTCAATTTAGATCCACTATATTAAGAGGAACGTCTCTCTGTGTTTCATATTGATAATGAAATTTAGCATTGCTAGAGGCAAGGATGTCAATTGTATATAGTAGAGGTGGGAGGTGATGGAAAAGGACCCTCTTTAGATTAGTACCTAATTTTGTCAAATTTCAAGGATGATTTTCCTAAATATTTGTAAAGTTTACCTCTAAGAAATGAAATTGATTTTATTATAGAGTTAAAGCATGGCACAAATCCAATGTCCAAGAGACCTTATAAGATCATTGCTCTAGAACTTTGTGAGTTTTAGATACAATTGAAGGAACTACTAGATTTAGGGATTATGAGGCCCAATGTTCCACCATGGGGTGCACTAGTAATATTTGTTAATAATAATGGTTCCTTGCAAATGTCCATAGATTATAGGGATTTGAATAGAGCCACATTGAAGAACAACTACCCAATACTTTTAATTAATGATCTCTTTGATTGAATGGAAGGAGAAATAGTTTTCTCGAAAATTAATCTACAAACATATAATCACTAAGGATTAAGGAATGTGGCATTATTAGCACTACCTTTAAAACATAGTTTGGGCACGATGAGGTCATAGTGGCGTGCCATTAGTTTTGACCATGCACCAACTATATTCATGAGCCTCATTAATAGTGTATTCCAAAAGTATTGAGGCCATTTTGTGAAAGTATTTATAGATGATATTATCATCTATTTCGGAAACAAAATTGAACATGAGGAGCACTTGCAATTAACGTTTCCATGCTTAAAGAAACAAAAATTCTATGGTAAGTTGTTTAAATGTTCATTCCTTGAGAAACATATTAACTATCTTGGGTGTATTACTTAAGGAGAGGGAATTATAGTGGACATTGAAAGGTGAATGCCATAATGGCCATGCCACAAAATTATCATGAGGTGTGAAGCTTCATGGGGCTAGCCAAAGGCAATTGAAGGCTTTTGGAAGGGTTATCAAAGATTGTGAAATCCATCACTATCTTGTAGTGCAAGGGAATATAGTATAAGTGGACTAGGGAATGTAATGTCATATTCATTAAGCTTAAGAGATTAGTAACTACTATGTTTATCCTATGAGTTATAGAAATGGAAAAAGACTTTGTATTCTTCATAGATTCCTTGAAGTAGTGGTGGGAGGAATTATCTTGTCAAGTGAACCTTTATATTCAAAATTGGTCATAAAAGCTTAAAGCATTTATTCACTAAATTGTATCTAAATGATAAATAGAGGTGGAGTGAATTTGTGACTAAGTAAAATTTTTGAATTTTGTACATCAAGGGATAGGAGAATATGGCTAATAATTCACTAAGAAGAAAGTTGTGGATCTTCTCCTTCACACTCTTAATGGATAATTTGAGGGGAAAGTATTAGGACAACTTATTAGATATGGATGGTATTTAAAGGTTGCTTTAGCACTTCAAAATGGGGCATAGTTAGAACCTCAATTTAAACTGGGTTTCCTTGAGGTGATAGGATTGTTGTGAATTCAAGGGAGAATGCAAAACCTTGAGGAGAGGAGAAGTTTGAAGCATGATCCTTGAGGAATCCAATATAAAGCTTTAATATTCGTATCCTCGTATAAAGAAGATGTATGCAAACATGAATAATCCTTTATTTTAGGTAGTAATGAAGCTTAACGTAGTCCATTTTGTCACAAAATGTCTTGAGCGTCAGTAGGTAAATGTCAATCATCACCACTAATAAAAAATCCTACAACCACGACATTTCTATGTCCAAATTGGAAGTTTTTTCTAGGGATTTCATTATGGGATTTCCTTTCACATTGCAAAGGAATAATGCTATCTTAGTTGCATTTGATAAACTAACCAAAATCACTCATTTCAATCCAATAATATAATTTTCAAGTGAAGCTATTGTTCTACATGGGTTTCCCAAGAATATCAACTTGGAAAAATATTGTTGGTTTATGTCCAAGTTTTGGAAAAATTTCCATTCAAAATTAGGTGACTCAATTGAAAGTGAGCATGATATATCATTATGGAATTTTGATGTAAAAAATGGTCTGAGAAACAAAAAATGTACAATGAAATTAACTTTAAAATAACCAATATGATTCAAAATGATGATGTCATCTCTAGGAGAGAATATTCTAGAGGGTAAAGAAGAAAACTACTTTCTTTAGTCATAAATTCATCTTTTATCCTTGTATAATTACTCAAATGTTGAGTGTAGACACTCATTGGATGTGGAATTAAATTCTACATCTAAAAAATACCCACTCTACACATTTTTTAGTAGACTCACATCTAAAAAATTGAAAATACATGAAAAAAGCATGTTCAACATGCCTTTTTTCATGTATTTTCATTTTTTTAAGATGTGGGTCTAGTCATAAGTATGTAGAGTGGGTAATCGTTGGATTTGGAATTTAATTTTGTGTCCAACGAGTGTCTACACTCTACATCTGTATAAATCTACAAGGAGATAAGCTAAAACACACACAAAAATTTCAATTTCCATTATTTTTCTTTAAAAATTAATAACTCTTATTTTTTTTTTTTTAACTAGTATTTTATTATGTTCCCTAGGAGACCCATTTTACACCTCAAAATTCCCATAATTCATCCTAAAATGGATGGGAAAATGGAAAGAACAAATCAAGTGATGGAATACATGCCTAGGATGTATCTTATGGACATCCAAACCCATTGATTGAAGTACTTACCTTTGGTAGAGTTTTCTTACATATATAGTTACCACAACTCAATAATTATGGCTCCTTTATAAGATCTATATGGAAGGCCATTTAGGACACTAGTGAGATGGGACATGTTAGAGGACCATGTGAGAGTAGGATAAAATTGATTCAATAGATGGAAGATAGGTTATTCATATTAGCCAATGGTTAAAGGAAGCACAATATAGATAGAAGAATTATGTTAATACTCATAGGAATAAATGAAGTTATAAATGAGGAGATACAAGTTTTTATTAGTGTCAAGCCTAATAAGAATATCATTTGGTTTGGAAAGGGGACAAATTTGTCACCTCAATTTATATGGCCATTTAAAATTCTAAAAGGAATTGGATTAGTTTCCTATCATCTAGTACTACCATCCAGCCTGCATAAAACTTATGACGTTTTTCATCATATCTATATTATGATATTATGTAACTAATGAATTTGATAAACTTAACTACAAGTAATTGTATGTTTCAAATGTCAGAACATTTTTGGTCAAACCATTATACATACTGGACCATAGGGTTCAATAGCCTAGGAACCCCTTGGTGGGCTAGGTCAAGGTCTTGTTCATAATTATAAGCTATGATCTACTTCTTGGGAGGATATAGAGATCATGTGTCAAGATCATCCCACACATTTTTGAACATAAATTTGGGACGAAATTCCCCAAAGGGTGGGCATATATAAAACCCTATTTTTACTTCAGTAGCTAAAGTACAATATGGCATATTTTGTATTTCTTTGATTATTATTTGTGGAACCCTATTAGAACAAAGGAAATTTATTATAAGGACATGTGAACCTACCTAGATGTGAAAATTATGTATAGTTATCACTTATGCTATCAATGGTGGTTGTTGAATGATTCCCAACATGCAAGATTAAATGAAATATTGGTGTACATGGATACTAGTCTAGATTATACGTTGTAATGAATCAATAGTGATCATGGACATGATAAATAAGCTAGCTTGTTTACATTGTTTGTCAACAAGTAACATGGAAATCACATACACAGTTATATGGTTATGCATGATCTTGGTTTTGGTAAACTAACATTGATATTGACTGGGATAAGTGTTATCCAGATAAATATGATAGAAAAGTGACATAGAGTCATGGAAATTAAAAGAGAAATGGTATTTAATGAAGTATTTTTTTTTTAATTATTGGTTCAATACATTGCTATGATGTTTAGGTAGGTACAATTTTTATAAGAAACATAGTTGTCCAAACTAGTTATTTAATGACAAAGATCTATGAACAACAATAACAACATAGTATGGTCAATGATAAGGAGTTGACACTAGATTTATTAGGATGGATAGAGGTATTTCCCATTATTTATCTTCTAAATCTAAATTCATGGGAGGGTTATGTTAATCCATGCGCCCCTAGATGTGTTATGGAGATTATTTGTTTCCTTTTGGGGAAGCTTGGTCATGATAATTAACATTTATTGATTCTATTTTAGGTTAGGTGATCCAGATTTATGAAGGAACAAAATGAAATACATATTTAAACAAAAACACAGAGATATAGCTAAACAAAACTTCAATTAATAAATAACAAATTCTATAGAATTGTTTACATACATAATCACAACAAACTAACTCAGACGATGGTAGTTGATCTTTGAAAAGAGATGTGATGAACGCTTGCCTTCTAAACTAAGTTACAATGAGGCTCTGAGGCTTTTTTATCATGAATAAACAATGATAAACCCTAAACATCCAAAAAAATAACCCTAGGAGATGAAGCGCAAAAGGGTATGGACCCCAATGGGGTTGGTTGGAACATCGACTTCCCAGGGTCATAATTTTGGCATATGATATTTGTTTGGCATGAACAATATCTTGTTAGAAAGGTGTATCCTGGGACAACAACTTTCAATTACAAACATGGATCTTTTATCTGTGTTTTCTTCTTTCCCAAAAAAAGGCCATTTAAATCCTAAAAAAATATATGAAAGTTGAAAGCCCGAAAACTACCAAAAATAGAAAATTACCGAAGCAGGAAATTATACTGAAAAATACAAAACTGATAGGAAACAATGTTGGGGGTCCAAGTGGAATAGGCAGGAGGCCATTAATGGTCTCCATTGCTTTGATTGCCTCCATGAGGTGAGGAAACTCATGCTAAACTTGGTCCCTGGTGGGCCACTTTCCTTGCTACAGGAGCTAGTTAGATTTGACAACCCCATATATTTGGATTCTCTATTGGCGAGTGTTCTTAATTTGTATGTCCATGACCTGATCAATTCTGGCTTCAATGTAATATGGGTTGAGATTTGTTGGTGTCAACTTCTGAAAAATGTCTGATGTGTACAATAATGGTGGAAAGTATGTCCAAAAGGGATTCCACATTGAATATTGGGTGTAGGCCAAGGAATGGGGGGATACTTAGTTTGAAAGTATTGTCACCCATAACCTTGGTGATGTTTTAAGGCATGTATTAGAGTGATTAAAGCTTCTGATAGGCTCCAGAAAGGAATTACTTTTGCAAATGCAACTTGTCACCCACTTGAAACTTATGTGGTACATGATGTTATTTCTACTTAGTATTGGATTTATCGAGGATATCATGAACATGTTGGTAGATGTGTTGAATGCATTCAATAAACATGGTGGCCTTATCAAATTTGGATTGAGCATGTGTGGATTTTGTCTATGTAGTTGTGTGTGGCATTGCAACATCAATAGGACACAATGGTTGAAATCCCAAGCCTACCTGAAAGGGGTTGATCAGGCGCTTAGTATTTAGCTAAAAAATCAAAATTCTCAAAATAACGTGAAACCTGAATGACCCCATCTGTCTTGACAAAAATATCCTAACACAACTTGTTTCACTGAAAACCGAGTTTGTATGAAGAAGTTATTGAGTTTTGTCCGCTTTTCCAAACAAGAGAAATTAAAAAAAAATGCATAGTCATTGCACAGTGAGCAGTCCATACTACTGACGTGGCAGGTGACTATTCAAGGTCAACAATGGTCAACATCCAGTTAGAGATTGTCAAGTGTTAAGTTTTTATTAGGTTCACAGGTGATGATGTGGCAGGTATTTTAGTGTTTGAAGGTGGTCCAATGAGGGGACAAGTGGCAAGCCCGGAGGCCATCATGTGTCCCTCCCCAAAGGACTGGGCTTGGCATGCAATGGACCAAAATTTTGTGGCAGGCCAGGGGGTCGAACTCGAGACCTGCGCTACACAAACTACTAGACTTAACGCTATACCATACATTAGTTCTTAACATGTATAACATTCCGTGCAAATTTAAAGTTTAAAGTTTTTAGAGTTGGCGGTGAGGAGGGCTAGCCCACAGGCCAGTCATCCATGTGAACGCTCTGGCAAAACATGTTACGGTGAATAAAAATTGGCGGATAGTGCACACCATAACCGTGATACAACGAAAACCGTTGAAATTTAATGTCAGCATGTGATGCATCACATATCCGGCAGTCACGGCTTATATAACGGCCAGCTACATAACCATTTGCGAAAACCCCAACAGGTGTTCACCCAAATCGTCAGCTCAAATGGTTAGTGGAAAACACCTCGGTAATTGCATTAACTTTGGATTAGCACTTAATTAATTAAAACTAATTAAACTTCACTTTAGTTTGGCGGGAATTTAGGATGGACCTCCAAAATCGGCGCCAACTCCAAGTTTAGTGAAATTAACTGGAGTTCCTCCAGTTTTAGAGGAGTGTTTCTAGGGAAAAACAGTTTGGGTCATAGTTGGAGCATTTTTCAACCAAATGGAGCTCAGGAAAAGGTGTTCCTAGCTAATTTCAACATTCTAAACACATTGGAATAGGTATCAGGTTCAGTAGATCTTTTTAAACGTAATTTTTTCCATATTGAGATAAACAGAGGACCAAGCCATGGAAGTTGGACCAAGGAGAAGTAGCTCAGGAGGGGTGAATTCCTTCATCAAAGCACTATGTTAAGTGTTTAAGTTGATGGTTTGCTCTACTTTTCATTTTTGTTGTGCAACGCTTGTTTTTCATGCTATTTTTCTCATGAATGTCACATTAAACTTGATCAAATTTACCTATTTACATACACAAACAACCTAAGGAAAACTATACACAGGAAGCAATGGACAAGCATTTGTTTATAAATTTGTAATTGAAATTATCACAACAAAACTAACATTCAATAACAGATCAAGTTGGCATCAGAGCAAAGGTTTATTTTCTTGATTTCTTGAGTTTTGTGTAAGTAGGGTTTTAATGGTTACAAAATTGTGATGCTTACAAGGTTAAGGTTGTAGAGAGGAGAAGGGAAACTATTGGTTGCAACTCCTGAGGTAATGCCCAGAAGAAAGAGAGCCACATGGCTACAATCTCCACCCAAAGTTCCAATTCCAACTGGACTTGAAACACCTCAAGTTTTTCCTTCAATTGAGATTGAAGAGGTACAAGCAGTACTAGAAACTAATCCTAAATCCACAGCCATCATGTCAGTAGCAAGAGAGATTGAAGGTCTTTTAGAAGAGGAAGCATTCAAGAAAGATTTCTATGACTTGACTGACAGGGTTAGAGTCCTCTATGAAGAAAGGAACACTAGAATGGTTGGAGAGAGCTCTAAGCCTCCACATGGAGAAGGAAGCCCAAGAGATAAAAAAGATGATAAGGAGGAATCAAAGGGTAATGGAGGAAATCCCCCTCCATCTACACCATCTTGATCATCCTCAACATCTCAAACAACAACATCTTCCACTTCCACCACCAAAACTATCCATACTCATTCCCAAACCCCAAAAGGAAAAACTCCCTTACTCAAATTGGACATTAAGTTTGAGCTTCCCATGTACAATGGTGAGGTGAATGCAGAAAAGTTAGGCAATTGGATTCGACAATTGGAGGTACACTACAGAATTTAGAACCTTCAAGAAGATGACATAAAGATCCAGTTGGCTTCATTGAGGCTAGAAGGAGAAACATTATTCTGGTGGGAAGAAAAGACTCAAGAGGAAATGTGAATTCATGGTAAGATATCAATTTCTTGGGTTGAATTTGTTTCTGTAATTAAAAGGTAGTTTTACCCTTTAGGCTATATGCAAAAAGCCATTATGAGTTGGCAGAATTTTAGGCAGCTCAAAGGCCAAATAGCCCAAGACTATACCCAAGAGTTTAGAAAGAGGGGTTTGTTGTTAGGAGTAAATTTGAATTCCCAAGATACACTGTTGAAATATATTAGGGGTTACATTGCTTCCTGTGTATAGTTTTCCTTAGGTTGTTTGAGTATGTAAACAAGTAAATTTAATCAATTTTAATGGGATATTCATGAGCAAAATAGCATGAAAAAAAGTGTTGAAAAATAGCAATGAAAAGTACAGAAAACCATCAACATGAACACTTAACACAATGTTTTGATGGAGTTCACCCGTCCTAGGCTACATCTCCTTGGTCCAACTTCCATGGCTTGGGCCTTTATATTAGTTCAGTATGGAAAAAAATGTTGTTTACAAAGCTCTACGGCTCCCAATACCTATTCCAATGTGTTTAGAATGTTGAAATTAGCTAGGAACACCTTTTCCTAAGCTCAATTTGGTCAAAACATGCTCCAGTTATGACCCAAACTATTTTTCCCTAGAAAAGCTCCTCTAAAACTAGAGGAAATCCACCTAACTTCACTAAACTTGGAGTTGGCACCAATTTTGGAGGTCCGCCAGAATTCCTGCCAAACTAAACTGAAGTTTAATTAGTGTTAATTAATTAAGTGCTAATCCAAATTTAACGCAATTACTGTGCGGTTTTCTGCTAACCGTTTGAGTTGACAGTTTGGGTGAACACATGTTAGGGTTTTCACAAACAGTTATGTAACTGGCTATTATATAAGGTGTGACCATTGGATATGTGATGTGTCACATGGTGACATTAGATGTTAGCGATTTTCCTTGTATCACGGTTATGGTGTGCGTTGTCTGCTAGTTTGTATTAATCGTAACATGTTCTGCCAGAGCGTTCACATGGAGGGCTGGCCCTCCTAACCGCCAACTCTAAAAACTTTAAAATTTAAAATTTGCACGGAACGATATACATGTTAAAAACTAATGGATGGTATAGTAGTAAGTTTGGTGGTTTGTGTAGTGCAAGTTTCGAGTTCGACCCCCCGGCCTGCCACAAAAGTTTGGTTGCACTAGGCACCGAGCCCAGTCCTTTGGGGAGGGACACGTGGAGGCCTTTAGGCTTGCCACTTGTCTCCTCCTCATTGGACCACCTTCAACCACTAAAAACCTTCCACGTCACCACTTTTGAACCCAATAAAAACATGGCACTTGGCGAGCTATGACTGGATGTTGACCACTATTGACCTTGCACAGTGACCTACCACATCAGCAGTACGGACTGTTGACTGTGCAGTGACTGTGTATTTTTTTTTTAATTTCTCCTATCTGGAAAAGTGGACAGAACTCAATAACTTCCTCATACAAACTCGGTTTTCAGTGAAACGAGTTGTGTTAGGATCATTTTTCCAAGGTGGACGTGGTTATACAAGTTTCGAGCCATTCTAAGAAATTTAATTTTTGAGCTAAATACTGAGCACCTAATCATTCCTGCCCACTAGAAGCCTTTTGGACCCCAAAAGATACTATCAATTGTTCAACAAGTGAGGGTGAAACTCACTCACCTTCTCGATCTGTAACCATTTGGCTTTATAAGGCTTTTGTCCCTTGATTCCCACTCTTAGGTATTCAACATTCCCTCTCTTTAAAGTTCTGATTTTTCTATCAAGTATGAGATCCTGATGAATCTCATCAAGATCTTCTAGCGAGAAATCATCTATTGATGGTAGTTGAACATGTTATCCTTGATCATCAATCAAATAAGGCTAAAAAAATCTGAAATTCTCAACATTAACAATAGAGTATATTTGCATATAAGGAGGAAAATCTAGCTTAAATGCATTGTTACCAATCTTTTCTAGAATTTTAAAAGGACCATAACAGATTGGCTTAAGATTTTTACCTTCCCATTGAAGTCTCCCTTTTCTAATATATAACCAAACTTCCTCTCCAAATTTAAATTTGTGATCAATACGGTGTTTGTCATGCCTTTCTTTGTAGCTGCTTTGACTCTTTTCCAACTATTCCTACACAGTGTGATGTATCAACTGAATTTTCTCTATGAAATTCCTTGCCTTATCGATGTCACTGTGACCATCGATGGAGAAATATTTCTCAAAGATGAATTCCAATGGTGATCTTGGCAAGTACCCAAAACATGCCTCAAATGGCAACGTGTTTGTGGAAGAATGCTTTTCCCTATTGTATGCATGTTGTATGTAATGCAATTGTTCATCCCACAACTTGGGATGTTTGCTGCAATATCCTCTAAGAAGATGAATGACTGTTCTGTTGACCACCTTGGTTTGTCTATCTATTTGCGTATGAAATGATGTACTATTCTTCAACTTTGTGTGCATCATGTCCCATAATTTTGACCAAAAATTCCCAACAAATCGAGAATCTCGATCACTTACAATGGAAGTAGGAAGACCAAAATGCACCCAAACGTTTTGGAAGAAACGATGAGCTGTTTGTTCAGCTGTAATTTTCTTTTTACATGGTGTTAGTATGCACATTTTGATGAATTTGTCTACAACTACATACAAGTAATCATGACCTTTCCTTGATAATGGAAGACCTCCTACAAAATCCATTGAGATACTCTCCCATGGATGTGAAGGTACCGGGAGTGGAGTGTACAATCCTAGTTTCCTATTTCTAGTCTTACTAATTGAACAGAAAGAACATCCTCTAATCAAATGAGATACATTATCAAACACGCATGGCCAATAAATATACCTTTGGAGATTCGCTACTGTCTTTCCTACACCAAAGAGCCCAACAATCAATGAAGTGTGCACCTCCCTTACAATATTGTTTCTTTCTCCCTATGGAATACACAACTTTCCCAGGTGATATAACAAACTATTATGTACATGATAATCGAACTCTTCAATTTGGTTTCCTTGACTCAAGCTTGCATACACATCTTGAAAGTCATTATCATATGCATATTGCTCAATGTAACTTTCATGCAAAACAAATTTATGCTTGAGTATAATAGACGAATTTACAATAGGCCTTGAAAGCATATCAACTACCTTATTTTAGATTCCCTTTTTGTACTAAATAACCAAATGAAACTGTTGTAGAAAAAACATCCATCTGAAATGTCGTGACTGTTGTAACTTTGACTATGACTGTAAGTACTGCAATGGTTGATGGTCAGTATGGATAATGGTCTCCTTTCCCATCAAGTAGCATTTCCATTTTTTTACATTTTGTACCAATGTGTAAAGTTCTTTGTCATAAGTTGGATAATTAGTTACAGCTCCATTAAAAATTTCAGAATGAAATGAAATGGGCTTACCATGTTGCATAAGAACTTCTCCCATGGCATGATCACTAGCATCCGTTTGAATCTCAAATGGTTGTCTAAGATCCGGAAGAGCCAATACCGGTGTTGAGATGATCATTTACTTCAAATCATCAAATTCTTTCTACTGCAGATCTCCCCAATGGAATACTTTCTTGACACTAGTCAATGCATGTAATGGAGTTGCAATGAAAGAAAAATAGCAATAAATTTCCTCCAATATTGTGTTGCCCCTAAAAATCTTTTTACCTCTATAACTATGACATTAAATGTTAGTTGTTTTCATTGTAACATGGTTATGATGTGCGTTGTCTGCCGATTTGTATTAACTGTAACATGTTTCGCTAGAGTGTTCACATGGAGGGTTGGACCTCCTAACCGCCAACTCTAAAAACTTTAAACTTTAAATTTACGTGGAATGCTATACATGTTAAGAACTAATGTATGGTATAGTGGTAAGTCTAGTGGTTTGTGTAGTGCAAGTCCCGGGTTCGACCCCCCTGGCATGCCGTAAAATTTTGGTCCACTACGCCCCGACCCTGGTCCTTTGGGGAGGGACACGTGGTGACCTCCAGGCTTGACACTTGTCCCTCCTCATTGGACCACCTTCAACCACTAAAAACCTACCACATCACCACCTGTGAACCTAATAAAAACTTGCAACTTGGCAAGCTCTGACTGGATGTTGACCACTGTTGACCTTGTATAGTCACTTGCCACATTAGCAGTATGGATTGTTGACTATGCAATGACTGTGATTTTTTTTTAAATTTCTCCTATTTGGAAAAGTGGATAGAACTCGATAAATTCCTCATGCGAACTTAGTTTTAGTGAAATGAGTTGTGTTAGGATCGTTTTTCTGAGATGGACACGGTCGTTTAAGTTTCGAGACATTCTCAGAGCTTTCATTTCTGAGCTAAATGTTGAGTGCCTGATCATTCATCTCCACTAGAAGCCTTTTGGACCCCAAAAGATATTATCAATTGTTTAGAAGGTGAGGGTACTTCTCCCTCACCTTCTCTATCTACAACCATTTGGTTTTAGAAGGCTTTTATCCCTTGAGTCCCACTCTAAGGTATTTGACATTCCCTCTCTTTGAAGTTCTAATTCTTCTATCAAGTATGAGATCCTGTTGAAGTTCATTAAGATATTCTAGTGAGAAACCATCTATTGATAGAATCTGAACATGCTCTCCTTGATCAGTAATCAAAGGAGGTCAAATAATCTCAAATTCTCAACATTAACAACAAATTATATTTGCATATAAGGAGGCAAATCTAACTTAAATGCATTGTTACCAATATTTTCCAGAATTTTAAAAGAACCATAAAGGATTGGTTTAAGATTTTTACCTTCCCCTTGAAGTCTCTCTTTGCTAATATATAACCAAACTTCGTCTCCAACTTGAAATTTGTGATCAATACGGTGTTTGTCATGCCTTGCCTTGTAGCTGCTTTGACTCTTTTCCAGTTGTTCCTGCCCTATGAGATTATCAACTGAATTTGCTCTATGAACTTCCTTGCCTTATCGATGTCACTATGACCATCAATGGCGAAATCTTTCTCAAAGATGAAATCCAATGGAAATCCTTGAAAGTACCCAAAACATGCCTCAAATGGCGATGTGTTTGTGGAAGAATGCTTTGCCCTGTTGTATGCATGTTGTATGTAATGAAACTGTTCATCCCACAACTTGGGATGTTTGTTGCAATATCCTCTAAGAAGATGAATGATTTCTCTATTCACCACCTCGGTTTGTCCATCTATTTGCAGATGAAAGGTTGTACTCTTCTTCAACTTTGTGTCCATCATTTCCCACAAATTTGACCAAAAATTCCAAAAAAAATCGAGAATCTCGATCGCTTACAATGGAAGTAGGAAGACCAAAATGAACCCAAAGGTTTTGGAAGAAAATATGAGTTGTTTGTTCAACTGTAATTTTCTTTCTACACGGTGATAGTATGCACATTTTTTTGAACTTGTCTACAAATGCATACAAGTAATCTTGACCTTTCCTTGACAATGGAAGACCTCCTACAAAATCCATTGAGATACTCTCCATGGACGTGAAGGTATAGGAAGTGGAGTGTACTATCCTAGTTTCCTATTGCTAGGCTTACTAGTTTCACACAAAGAACATCCTCTAATGAAATGAGAGACATTATCAAACATGCGTGGCCAATAACAATACCTTTGGAGATTCACTATTGTCTTGCCTACACCAAAGTTTCCAACAATCAGCGAAGTGTGTGCCTCCCTTATGATATTGTTTCTTTTTCCCTGTGGAATACACAACTTTCCCAAGTGATACAACAAAGTGTTATGTACATGATAATCCAACTCTTTAATTTGGTTTCCTTGACTCAAGCTTGCACACACATCTCGAAATTTATTATCATATGCATATTTCTCAATGTAACTATCATGCAAAACAAAATTATTCTTGAGTATAATAGATGAATTTACAATAGGCCTTGAAATCATATCAGCTACCTTATTATAGATTCCCCTTTTGTACTTGATAACCAAATGAAACTGTTGTAGAAAACCCATCCATCTGAAATGTTGTGACCGCTACAACTTTGACTATGACTATAAGTATTGCAATGGTTGATGGTTAGTATGGATAATGGTCTCCTTTCCCATCAAGTAGTGTTTCCATTTTTTGACACTTTGTACCAATGAGTAAAGTTCTTTGTCATAAGTGGGATAGTTAGTTACAACTCCATTAAAAATTTCAGAATGAAATGAAATGGGCTTACCATGCTGCATAAGAATTGCTCCCATGGCATAATCACTAGCATCCGTTTGAATCTCATATGGTTGTCTAAGATCTGGAAGAGTCAATACCGGTGTTGAACTTATCTTTGCTTCAAAGCATCAAATGCTTTCTACTGTACATCTCCCCAATGAAAGACTTTCTTGACACTAGTCAATGCATGTAATGAAGCTACAATGGAAGAAAAATTAGCAATAAATTTCCTCCAATATTTTGTTGCCCCTAAAAAGCTTCTTACCTCTATAAATGTATTGGGCTTGGGCCATTTCAAAATGACCTCAACTTTAGAGTGTTCTATCCTCAGCTCACCTCCTGCAACAATGTGTCCCAAATACACTAAATAAGTCTTGCCAAATTAACACTTTGACATCTTTAAAAACAACTGTTCTTTTCTCAAGACATCAAGTACTTTGTTTACATGCATGACATGTTCATCTCTGGATTTGCTGAATATGAGAATACAATCGAAGTACACAATGACAAATTCATTTAGAAATGTTCTCAATACACCATTCATAACTCTCATGAAAGTAGTTGGAGTATTTGGAAGATCGAAAGGCATAACAAGCCACTCAAACAATCCTTGTTTAGTTGTAAATGAGGTTTTCCAAATGTCCTCTTCAGCGATTCTAACTTGATGATAACCACTTCGTAAGTCTAACTTAGTGAAATACTTTACAATTCTCAACTGATCAAGCAAATCATCAATTCTTGGGAGTGGATAATGATTCTTTACCACTATTTTTTTACAGTGCACAAAAATCCACACACATGCACCAAGTCCCGTCCTTATTTGGCACCAAAACAATGGGCGAACCACATGGCGAAGTAGATGGGCATATGATAGCTTTGTTCAGAAATTCATGAATTTTCTTCTTTATTTCCATGCTCTCCATAATCGACATGTGATACATGCCAATGTTTGGAAATGGAACATCCTGCTGCAGCTGTATCTCATGCTGAATTCCCCTCTTGGGAGGTAACCCCTTTTGTTCTTGAAACATCTCGCCATGCTTGCTTACCACATAAGACAAATCAAATTTCAATTTTTCATCACAACCTTCAAAAGATTCATAATCAATATCATCCTTTTTCTTGATCATGAGAAGCACAAAATTTTTACTTGCATTTACTAGTCTCTTCATCTTCCCTACATTAACCAAAGAAATGTTTAGCCTTTTGCGATGGGTTCTCACAATGTACTCCACCCCATTCTTGAGAAATACTTATTTGTTCTCATGGTGATAAAATACTACTTTTCTATCATACAATAAGGACTACCCAAAATGATTCCTCAGATGTCAAGTGGAACTACATCTAACTCAACTTCATCAATGAACTTTTTAGTAATGGCAAACTTGAATAAGCTCTTCGTTGTAACCTATAAATTTGTATTATTGATTATCCATCCCAATGAATATGGCTTATGATGAGGTACAGTTTCAATGTTAAGCTTTTTTACCAAGTCTTCTAAAATTAATTTTGATTGGGACCCACTATCAAATAATGCATCAATCTTTGTATGATTTGAAATTACCCTTACATGAAACAACTCTATTCTTGATTCTTCATTTGGAGTGTTGTTTTGACTGTGTGAGGAACTAGTGTTTGCAACAACTTCTTTTCCTTTTGTGACCATGGCTAAATCTTGGTCCCATCACCAGAACCAGAGGTCATGTTATGTTGTAGCAATCATCTTTTGTTTCTTAGGCATAAGTTCGGGATGTAATTTCCGACAATGGGCTTCATCATATATTTTATTGAATGTTAGTTTTTTTGTGCTAATTTCAATTACAGATTTATAAACAAATGCTTGTCCATTGCTTCCTGTGTTTTGTTTTCCTTAAGTTACTTGTGTATGTAAACAGGTAAATTTGATCAAGTTTAATGTGACATTCATGAGAAAAATAGAATGAAAAAAAGTGTTGAACAACAGCAATGAAAAGTACAACAAACCATCAACATGAACACTTAACACAATGTTTTGATGAAGGAGTTCACCGCTCCTAGGCTACATCTCCATAGTCCAAATTCCATGGCTTGGGCCTCTGTATTAGCTAAATATGGAAAAAAATACTTTTTACAAAGCTCTACTACTCTTGATACCTATTCCAATTCGTTCATAATGTTTAAATTAGCTGGGAACACCTTTTCTTGAGCTCAATTTGGTCGAAAAATGCTCTAGTTATGACCCAAACTATTTTTCCCTAGAAAAACTCCTCTAAAACTGGAGGAACTCCAATTAACTTCACTAAACTTGGAGTTGGTGCCGATTTTGGAGGTCTGCCGGAATTCTCGCCAAACTAAAATGAATTTTAATTAGTGTTAAACACAGATTAATTAAGCACTAATCCAAATTTAACGCAATTACCGCACAATTTTCTGCTAACCGTTTGCGCTGACAATTTGGGTGAACATATGTCAGGGTTTTCGTAAACGGTTATGTAACTAGCTGTTATATAAGTCGTGACCTCCGAATATGTGATGTGTCACATGGTGACATTAAATGTCAGTGGTTTTTTTTGTATCGCGGTTATGGTGTGCGTTGTCTGCCGGCTTGTACTAAATGTAACATGTTCGGCCAGAGAGTTCACATGGAGGGATACCCTGTGGGCTGGCCCTCCTAACCGCTAACTCTAAAAACTTTAAACTTTAAATTTATGGAAGTGCTATACATATTAAGAACTACTATATGGTATAGTGGTAAGTCTGATGGTTTGTGTAGTGTAGGTCCTGAGTTTGACCCCCCCCGTCTTGCCACAAAATTTTGGTCCATTGCACATTGAGCCGGGTCCTTTGGGGAGGGACACATGGTAGCCTTTGGGCTTGCCAATTGTCCCCTCCTCATTGGACTACCTTCAACCACTAAAAACCTACCATGTCACAAACTGTGAACCCAATAAAAACTTGACACTTAATGAGCTTTTACTAGATGTTGACGATTGTTGACATTGCACAATCTTCTACCACGTCAGCAATATGGACTACTGACTGTGTAGTGACTGTGCATTTTTTTTTTTTTAATTTCTCCTGTTTCGCAAAGCGGACAAAATTCAATAACTTCCTCATACGAACTTGGTTTTTAGTGAAATGAGTTGCGTTAATATCATTTTTCCGAGATCGACACGGTCATTCGTGTTTCAAGTCATTCTAAGAAATTT
Source organism: Pinus taeda (assembly GCA_000404065.3). Taxonomy (NCBI): domain Eukaryota; kingdom Viridiplantae; phylum Streptophyta; class Pinopsida; order Pinales; family Pinaceae; genus Pinus; species Pinus taeda. Next base: position 16,500 of record APFE031466025.1, on the reverse strand, counting down.
CATTTTTGAGCTAAATACTGAGCGCCTAATCATTCCTCCCCACTAGAAGCCTTTTGGACACCAAAAGATACTATAAATTGTTCAAGAGGTGAGGGTACAACTCCCTCATCTTCTTGATCTGCAACCATTTGGCTTTAGAAGGCTTTTGTACCTTGAGTCCCACTCTAAGGTATTCAACATTCCCTCTCTTTGAAATTCTGATTCTTCAGTCAAGTATGAGGTCCTGCTGAAGTTCATCAAGATATTTTGGTGAGAAATCATCTATTGATGGCAGTTGAACATGCTCTCCTTGATCATCAATCAAAGGAGGCTCAAAAAGTCTCAAATTCTCAACATTAACAACAGAGTATATTTGCATATAAGGAGGCAAATCTAGCTTAAATACATTGTTACAAATCTTTTCTAGAATTTTAAAAGGACCACAATGGATTGGCTTAAGCTTTTTACCTTCCCCTTGAAGTCTATCTTTGTTAATATATAACCAAACCTCATCTCCAACTTGAAATTTTTGATCAATATGGTGTTTGTCATGCCTTGCCTTATAGTTGCTTTGACTCTTTTCCAGTTGTCCCTGCCCTGTGTGATGTATCAATTGAATTTTCTCTATGAAATTCCTTGCCTTATCGATGTCACTTTGACCATCGATGGAGACACATTTATCAAATATGAATTCCAATGGCGATCTTGGAAAGTACCCAAAAACATGCCTCAAAAGGCGATGTGTTTGTGGAAGAATGCTTTGCCTTGTTTTATGCATGTTATATGTAATGCAACTGTTCATCCCACAACTTGGGATGTTTGCTACAATATCCTCTAAGAAGATGAATGATTGTTCTATTTACCACCTCAGTTTATCCATCTATTTGCAGATGAAAGGTTGTACTCTTCTTCAACTTTATTTCCATCATGTCCCACAAATTTGAACAAAAATTCCCAACGAATCTAGAATCTTGATCACTTACAATGGAAGTAGGAACACCAAAATGAACCCCATTATTTTGGTGCCAAAGAAGGATGGGACTTGGCGCATGTGTGTGGAATTTTGCGCACTGAACAAAATAGCGGTAAAGAATTGTTATCCATTCCCAAGAATTGATGATTTTCTTGATCAGTTGAGGTATGTAAAGTATTTCACTAAGTTTGACTTATGAAGTGGTTATCATCAAGTTTAAATAGCTGAAGAGGAAATTTAGAAACCGCATTTAAAACTAAACAAGGATTGTTTGAGTGGCTTGTTATGCCTTTCAGTCTTACAAATGCTCCATATACTTTCATGAGAGTTATGAATTATGTATTGATACCATTTCTAGATGACTTTTTCATTGTGTACTTAGATGATATTCTCATATTCAACAAATCCAGAGATGAACATGTCATGCATGTAAACAAAGTACTTGATGTCTTGAGAAAAGAACAATTTTTTTTAAAGATGTCAAAGTGTGAATTTGGCAAGACTTATTTAGTGTATTTGGGACACATTGTTGGAGGAGGTGAGATGAAGATAGACCCCTCTAAATTTGAGGCCATTATGAATTGGCCCAAGCCCAATATAGTTACAGAGGGAAGAATCATTTTAGGGGTAGCACAATATTGGAGGAAATTTATTGCTAATTTTTCTTCCATTGCAGATCCATTACATGCATTAATTAGTGTCAAGAATGTATTCCAATGGGGAGATATACAACAGAAAGCATTTGATGCTTTGAAGCAAAAGATCAGTTCTGCACTAGTATTGGCTCTTCTGGATCTTAAACATCCATTTGAGATTCAAACGGATGCTAGTGATTATGCCATGGGAGCAGTTCTTATGTAGCATGGTAAGCCCATTTCATTTCATTCAAAAACTTGATATGTTATTGAATGTTAGTTTTTCTGTGCTAATTTCAATGAAAAGTACAACAAACCATCAAAATGAACACTTAACACAATTTTTTGATGAAGGATTTCACCCCTCATGGGCCTCTGTATTAGCTAAATATGGAAAAAATAATGTTTAAAAAGCTCTATTGCTCCTAATACCTATTCAAATGTGTTCAGAATGTCGCAATTTGCTAGGAACACCTTTTCCTGAGCTCAATTTGGTCGAACAATGCTACAATTATGACCCAAACTGTTTTTCCCTAGGAAAGGTCCTCTTAAATTGGAGGAACTCTAGTTAAGTTCACTAAAATTGTAGTTGGCGTCGATTTTTGAGGTCTTTCGAAATTCCAACCAAACTAAACTCAAGTTTAATTAGTGTTAATTAATAAAGCGCTAATCCAAATTTAACACAATTACCGTGCGATTTTCCACTATACGTTTGAGCTGATGGTTTAGGTGAACACATGTCGGGGTTTTTGAAAATGATTATGTAACTGGCCGTTATATAAGTCGTGACTGCCTGATATGTGATGTGTCACATGGTGACATTAAATGTTAGCGGTTTTTGTTGTATCATTGTTATGGTGTGCGCTATCCGCCGGTTTGTATTAATGGTAACATGTTCCGCCAGAGGATTCACATGGAGGGTTGGCCTACAGGCTGGCCCTCCTAACTGCCAAATATAAAAAAATTAAACTTTAAATTTGCGTGGAACACTATACATGTTAAGAACTAATGTATGTTATAGTGGTAAGTTTGGTGGTTTGTGTAGTGCAGGTCCCGGGTTCAACCCCCCCCCTGCCACAAAATTTTGGTCCATTGCGTGCTGAGCCCAGTCCTTTAGGGAGGGACACATGGTGGCATCCGAGCTTGCCAGTTGTCCCCTCCTCATTGGACCACCTTCAACCACTAAACGATTGCCACATTACCTTGCATAGTCACCTACCATGTTAGCAGTACAGACTGCTGACTATGTAGTGACTGTGCATTTTTTTTAAAAATTCTTCTATTCGGCAAAGCGGACGTAAATCAGTAACTTCCTCATATGAACTTGGTTTTTAGTGAAACAAGTTGCATTAGGATCATTTTGCGGAGATGGACGCGGTCATTTAGGTTTCAAGCCATTCTAAGAACTTTGATTTTTGAGCTAAATACCGAGCACTTGATCATTCCTCCCCACTAGAAGCCTTTTGGATCTTGAAAGATACTATCAATTATTCAGCAGGTGATGGTACAACTCCATCACCTTCTCGATCTGTAACCATTTGGCTTTAGAAGGCTTTTGTCCCTTGAATCCCACTCTCAAGTATTTGACATTCCCTCTTTTCGAAGTTCTGATTCTTCTGTCAAGTATGAGATCTTGCTGAAGTTCATTAAGATATTCTAGTAAGAAATCATCTATTGATGGCAGTTGAACATGCTCTCCTTGATCATCAATCAAAGGAGACTCAAACAATTTGAAATTATCAACATTAACAATAGAGTATATTTGCACATAAGGAGGCAAATCTAACTTAAATGCATTGTTACCATTTTTTTCCAAAATTTTAAAAGGACCATAACAGATTGGCTTAAGATTTTTACCTTCCCCTTGAAGTCTCTCTTTTCTAATATATAACCGAACTTCGTCTCCAACTTTAAATTTATGATCAATACAGTGTTTTTCATGCCTTTCCTTGTAGCTTCTTTGACTCTTTTCCAATTGTTCCTTCATTGTATGATGTATCAATTGAATTTTCTCTATGAACTTCCTTTCCTTATCGATGTCACTGTGACCATCGATGGAGACATCTTTCCCAAAAATGAAGTCTAATGGTGATCTTCGAAAGTACCCAAAACATGCCTCAAATGGCGATGTGTTTGTGGAAGAATTCTATTCCCTCTTGTATGCATGTTGTATGTAATGCAACTATTCGTCCCGCAACTTGGGATGTTTGCTTCAATATCCTTTAAGAAGATGAATGATTGTTCTATTGACTACCTCAGTTTCTCCATCTGTTTGTAGATGAAAGGTTGTACTCTTCCTCAACTTTGTGTCCATGATGTCCCACAAATTTGACCAAAAATTCCCAACAAATCAAGAATCTCGATCACTTACAATGGAAGTAGGAAGACCAAAATGAACCCAAAAGTTTTGGAAGAAAAGATGAGCTATTTGTTTAGTTGTAATTTTCTTTTTACATGGTGTTAGTATGCACATATTGCTGAACCTATCTACAACTACATACAATTAATCATGACCTTTCCTTGACAATGGAAGACCTCCTACAAAATCCATTGAGATACTCTCCCATGGATGTGAAGGTACCGGAAGTGGAGTGTACAATCCTAGTTTCCTATTGCTAGGCTTACTAGTTTCACATAAAGAACATCCTCTAATCAAATGAGATACATTATCAAACATGCGTGGCCAATAAAAATACCTTTGAAGATTCGCTATTGTCTTGCCTTGCCTACACCAAAGTGTCCAACAATCATTGAAGTGAGATCCTCCCTTATTATATTGTTTCTTTCTCCCTGTGGAATACACAACTTGCCCAAGTGATACAAAAAACTGTTATGTACATGATAATCCAACTCTTCAATTTGGTTTCCTTGACTCAAGCTTGCATACACATCTCGAAATTCATTATCATATGGATATTGCTCAATGTAACTTTAATGCAAAACAAAATTATGCTCGAGTATAATAGATGAATTTAAAATAGGCCTTGAAAGCATATTAACTGCCTTATTGTAGATTCCCTTTTTGTACTTGATAACCAAATGAAACTATTGTAGAAAACTCATCCATTTGAAATGTCATGACAGCTACAACTTTGACTATGACTGTAAGTAGTGCAATGGTTGATGTTCGGTATGGATAATGGTCTCCCTTCACATCAAGTAGTGTTTCGATTTTTTGACACTTTGTACCAATGCATAAAGTTCTTTGTCATAAGTGGGATAGTTAGTTAGAGCTCCATTAAAAATTTCAGAATGAAATGAAATGGGCTTACCATGCTGCATAAGAACTGCTCTGATGGTGTAACCACTAACATATATTTGAATCTCAAATGGTTGTCTAAGATCTGGAAGAGAAAATACCAATGTTGAATGGATCTTTTACCTCAAAGCATCAAATGCTTTCTGCTGTACATCTCCCCAATGGAAGAATTTCTTGACACTAGTCAATGCATGTAATGGAGCTGAAATGGAAGAAAAATTAGCAATACATTTCCTCTAATATTGTGTTGCCCCATAAATCTTCTTACCTATGTAACTCTATTGGGCTTGGTCCAATTCAAAATGAATTCAAAATGACCTCAACTTTATAGGGGTCTATCTTCAGCTCACCTCCTCCAACAATGCATCCCAAACACACTAAAGAAGTCTTACCAAGTTCTCATTTTGTTGGGAATTTTTGGTCAAATCTGTCGGACATGATGGACACAAAGTTGAGGAAGAGTACAACCTTTCATCCACAAATAGATGGAAAAACCAAGTTGGACAAATGAATAGTCATTCATCTTCTTAGAGGATATTGCGGCAAACATCCCAAGTTGTGGGATGAACATTTGCATTACATACAACATGCATACAACAGGGCAAAGCATTCTTCCACAAACACATCACCATTTGAGGCATGTTTTGGGTACTTTCAAGATCACCATTGTGTTAGGATATTCCGACACATAGGAATAGTTAAGTTCAACTTGGTCTAGTATAGAGTTAGGTAAAGTGTGTTTCTTTACCGTTGTACATTTTGTAACTTACAATCCGACGGTCACGATATGTAGTGATACGACGGTTCATTCTCTCCTCGGTATTACCGACACTTGATCCGTGGCTTGACACCCGATTGGTCCATGAATTCTATTTAAAGCGCATGGAGGGTCATTTGTAGGTTAACCGTGCATGAGAGAAGCTTATGTAAATTTTCATTCTTTTATTAATAAATTGCCTGTAGTAGCCACGTTGGCGCAGGCCGTGGACTGTTTCCCTCTCTGAGGGTTTTAACCACGTCAAAATACTGGTGTATTGATCTGTGATCTGTTTGTGAGCGGTGTCCTTTTGGTGTTCTGTCTGAGGAACTTACCCTGTAAATTCCTACATGGTATCAGAGCTATTTGAGGGCCGCGTCCGTTGGTGATCCAAATCTGAAGCCGTAGAACTGCATGCGGCTGTCGTTTCCTAGATCTACTGTTTCTGACTGCTTTCGGGCCGAGAGGACTGCTCTGTTGTGTTCGGAGCATCTGTTCCAGTGAGGAACCCCTTTCGTTTCACGCGAAAAGGTTTCCGGTAGCCCTATCTGCGTCATTTTTAAGATCTGGAGGTATACAGTCTTTATTTGCAGTTTACTGTTATTTTCTCTCTGCTTATTTCGTTTTCGGTTTATTTAGTTTTTTTTTAACCGGATCTATACCTTTCATTTCTGCGTATGATCTTTGCCCTGCGACTCTGTGCGATCTGGGAAAATCAGAAACAGAAAGGAAGGATTTTTTCCCATGCGTATGCTCTTTTCCCTGCACCTTAGTGTGATCTCGGAAAATCAGAAACATTGAGAAAAATATTTAGTTTTTCGGCTAAAGCTAATTTTTTTTTAAATATTTAGTTTTTTTGGTAAAGCTAACTTCGAGCCATAAGGTTCGTTTTTCTTTGCATGTCCGTGTTGGGTTTTGTGTTTTGTGTTTTGTAGGGAAAAAGAGGTTTCTCAAGGCAAGCACGCAAACCAAAGCCCCCACCCCCTCTCTCTCTCTCTCTCTCTCTCCCCCCTCTCTCTCTCTCTCTCTCAAATTTTTGTATAGATCAATTGGTTCAAAGTTCTTTTAAGAGAGTAGAGGTCTTGGGTTCAAATCTCCATTTTGTGGGGGCGTTTTTTTTCATTCCCGCACATTCGCGCACTTTGCCGACGACTTCAACAATTGTTTTTCAAAAAGCCATAACTTCTTCATCCGGAAGCCTTTTTTCAGAGCCGTTTTTTTTAAAACAGCCTAATTTTTCGAGATCTATCCATTGGAACACTTACTTTCAGCATCTTCAGCTTCAGTTTTTTTAAAAAAATGAAAAGTCCATGCCAAGTCATTCTTGACAGCACTAACTACTTCCAATGGGCATCATACATGGAAGATTTACTTAGAAGTAAAGGTCTCTACAGAATAGCCACGGGCCAAGAAAAGAAACCAACAGATGAAGACAAGGTTGCAAAATGGGAAAATAGACAAGATCAAGCACGTGGTTTGATAGGGATGTCTATTTCTCCTGATCTTAGATTTCATATTGCAGATCTTGATACTCCTGATGCAGCATTAAAACAAATCACTAAAGTTTTTGGGATTAAAAATGAAATTAGAGCCCATCAACTTGAAAATGAGTTGCTTACATTGGATCCTAATAATTTTTCTTGCATTGAAGATTTCTTGTGCAAATTCAAGACCCTTAGATATCTCTTGGAAGGTGTTAAGGTTAAGAAAGAGATAGTAACCTTATTTATTCCATCCTTACTAAGTTGGGACCAGCCTACTCTGTATTTGTTTCCACCTTCCATTCTACAAGGGAAGCTTTCATTTGTCAAGGAAAAGACTACAAGGCCCCTTCCTTTGAATCTTTTTGTGATTCTTTAATAAGAGAACAAGAAAAACTCTTACACCTTGGTCTTCTTCATCTTGGAAACTCTTCCAAGAAAGCGTTAGCCGCCCAGAAGCAACCAAATTTAAAGAATCCTAAGAAGTCATCCTAAAAAGAATGGTCTAAACAAAACAAGGGTCCTAAGCAAACTCAGTCTCAAAATGAAAGATCATTTCAGCAAAATGATAAGACCAATAAAAACAAATGGAAGAAGACTGATAGACATTGTAACTTTTGTAATCGAGATGGCCACTTAGAATCTAAATGCTTTAAGAAGATGGAAGCCTTGGAAGCCGCAATGAAGAAACATAACATCCATGTGGAGCATTCTTCTACTTCAACTTCAACTTCATCTCCAGGAATGGCACTTTCTGCATGTCGTTGTCAATCATCTCAGTCTGGTTATGCATTAAATGTATCTTCTTCTTCTCATTCTCATGAGTGGCTCATTGATTCTGGAGCCTCTTATCACATGGCCAAAAACAAAGCCATGTTTTCTTCTTTAAATGATTGTAACACCAAAAATATATATGTTGGTGATGATAGATCTCTTAATGTTGTAGGGACTGGAACTGTTCATCTAGACAATGGTCAGTTTAATGATGTATTATGTGTTCCAACCTTATCCAGCAACCTTCTATCTGTATATCAGATAACTCATTCAGGTGAAGGTAAAATTGTTGAATTTTCACCTCATGATGTTGTAATCAATGATCTAAGAGATCCTAAACAGATTCTAGCTACTGGTATTGCTGATGATTCCACAAGGTTGTACAAGTTTCACAACTTTGGGTCATCAAATCTTCCTTCAGTATTTGTTGCTCATAATGATGAAGTGAGCAAACTTTGGCATGAGCGATTTGGTCACTTAAACTATCGCTCCCTTCAGCATCTATGTAAAGAAAATATGGTGACAGGTCTTCCTATGGTATCTTGCAGAGATGGTGTTTGTTCCGGATGTGTACTCGGAAAACATCATCGGGACAGTTTTGAAAAACGTGCCTCTTGGCATGCCTCAGGCCCTTTACAGCTTGTGCACAGTGATTTATGTGGTCCACTTCCTGTTGCTTCATTCTCTGGCTGCAAGTATTTCGTAACTTTCATTGATGATTTCTCCAAACGCACTTGGGTATACTTCCTAAAACTCAAGAGCGAAGTATTTAACACATTTTTGGCCTTCAAGGCCTTTGTTGAAAAACAATCTAGACATCAAATTCTTAAGCTAAGAACTGATAATGGTGGAGAATATGTTAAAAAAACATTCATCATCTTTTTCACCGAAAATGGAATTCAAATGCAACATACTGTTCCATACACTCCACTACAAAATCGTGTAGCTGAAAGGAAAAATCGCACCTTAAAGGAAATGGCTAATTGTATGCTGCAATCTAAAGGACCCAGTCTTAGTTTTTGGGCCGAAGCAATTAATTGTGCAAATTATATAATAAACCACACTCCTACTAAGGTTCTAAATAATATCACTCCAGAAGAAGCTTGGAGTTCCATTAAACCAGATGTAAGTCACTTTCATGTTTTTGGAAGTGAAGCATGGGCCCATATTCCAGATGAAAAGCATAAATATTTAGAACCTAAGAGTGAGAAATGTACTTTTTTTGGATATTCTAAAGATGTAAAAGGTTATAGACTTATTCCATTTAAGTCCAAAAATGTTATCATTAGAAGAGATGTAAAATTTTATGAAAATAAATCGGCCTGCGAGCCTAGTACGGCAGATGTGCCACCTCTTCCTATCTCTTCTACTTTTGAAAACATTTCTTCTTCAGATGATGAAAGTGAGGATGACAATCCTCCCCCACCTTCTCAGGATCCTCAACTTCCAAGATGGGTCCATGCTACTCGGGATGCAGCAGGTGATCTTGCCGATGATCCTACAGATCAACGACGTACACGTTCTTAGTTTGAAAGCCTCTTCTTTACTGGCTCAAGCTCCAGTAAATCATGATCCTGACACTTTTGCAGAAGCTTCAGGCCATCCACATTGGGAAGCAGCTATGAATGAAGAATATCATTCATTGTTGGCAAATGATAAATGGGATCTTGTTCCTCTACCAAAGGGACGCAAACTTGTTAGATGTAAATGGGTTTACAGAACCAAGTATGGACCAGATGGGAAAGTTGATAAACATAAAGCTCGTCTTTTTGCTAAGGGCTTTTCACAGGTTGAAGGCATTGACTACACTGAAACCTTCTCCCCTGTTGCCAAAATGAACTCTATCTGCCTTGTTCTTTCCCTTGCTGCCTCTTTAAAATGGGAAGTCCATCAGATGGATGTTAAATCTGCCTTCTTGCATGGGGACTTGCATGAAGAAATCTATATGGAACAACCCATTGGCTCATCCAAACAGACTCCAGCCTTGTATGTCGACTTAAGAAATCTCTTTATGGTCTCAAGCAAGCTCCTCGGGCTTGGTATGCCAAAATGGATAGCTTTCTTTTAGAATCTGGCTTTTCTAGGTGTCATTCTGACAATACTGTCTACACCAAGAAAGTGGGAAACTCTCTTATCATCCTTGTTCTTTATGTTGATGATCTTATTCTTACTGGTAGTGATCCCAACCTTATAAACCATGTGAAGTCCAGCCTTAAAAAGAAATTTGAAATGACAGACTTAGGACACTTACACTATTTCTCGGTCTTCAAGTCTTGCAATCCAAGGAGGGTATTTCCCTTTCCCAGTCCAAGTATGCTTGTGATATTCTTCGTCATTTTCACATGGAAGATTGTAAGCCAGCTCCTTCTCCCTTTCAGTCTTGAGTCAAACTTTCAGTCTCTTGTACTTCTCCTAAAGTTGATGCTACCTTATACCGTCAACTTGTAGGAAAACTCTTGTATTTAACCCATACTCATCCTGACCTTTCCTTTGCTGTTGGCCTTGTTGCTCGTTTTATGCAAAACCCCCGTGAAAGTCATTGGAAAGCAGCTAAAAGGATACTTCGTTATGTTCGAGGTACAGTACAGTTTGGGATTCATTACAGTGCCAAAGCAGCTCCTCTATTAGTTGGTTTCACTGATTCTGATTGGGCTGGTGACCCTGATGATCGGAAGTCTACTGCCGGTTATGTCTTCACTCTTGGTTCAGGAAGAAACAGGCTGCCATTTCTCTTTCATCAGCAGAAGCAGAGTATCGTGGTGTCGTGGAAGCTAGTAAGGAAGCCTTGTGGCTTCGTCAGATACTATCAGAATTTGGCTTTGAGCAGCAGCATCCAACCACACTTTGGTGTGATAATCAAAGTGCCATTCAGCTTTGCAAAGATCCAGTTCAGCATCAGCGCACCAAACACATTGAACTACACATACACTTCATCAGAAAACTCATTCATGACCATGTTCTTGAAGTGCAATATTGTTCAATAGATGATCAGGTTGCAGACATCTTCACAAAGGATCTCACAGAGGCGAAGTTCACTAAACTTCGATATATGCTTGGAGTTCAGGAAG
>APFE031466022.1:12609-111510 GCA_000404065.3 Pinus taeda | reverse complement strand
ATTCCCCAGTGGAGTCGCCAATTTGTCATGCGGAAAGAGTTATGTTTGCGGACAAACTTAACCTCCCTAGGAGTCTAAGACTCTCTAGTGACAAACAAGACAATTAAGAGCAATCCTTCTCTAAACATGCATTATTCTATGAGAAACCAAGTGTTTTTCGATCCTACCTCAATTCCAACGCTTGTTGTAGCAGTCTAGCCTCGTCGATCCAGATGAGCTCCTCCTTCACTTTGAAACCTGCATACACTAACAATCAAACGATTACATACCACCTGAATATTCCATAAAACAAAGCATATTCATCATATAGACCAAGTAGTATATGAAATAATTCATTAACAACAAATCATTGAGAAGAATGGACTTATTTGTATTAAGGAAACAAAAAAGGAACCATTACAACCTGAGCCTTGGTTTTGTGCAAGTTCCTCCCAGGGTCCAGCAAGAGTTTTCCTCTACTTTGACAAGCTCACCCACTTCCAAATGCAACAGGAAGGATGGTAATCTCTCCTCACAAGTTTACAATGGAAGTCCTAATTCCAGCAGCATCTACCCTTTGGAATGTTCAGCTTTCAACCTCCCCTCCCTTGGCCCAATGCCTGTATTTATAGTGTTCTAGAGGAAGTTATTCAGTTCCAACATCAATGGGATACTCCCTCTTTTGGATGGGGTAGCTCCTCTCTTGTTGGGATAAGTTCCTCTATCATAGGGATGCATGAACCATCTGGAGGCGCTCAATACACGTCAAACACTCTTCTAGAAGGCTCTAGAAGTGACCACAAGTAACTTTTTTAAGATGAAACTCGTGCCTTTTGACCTTTACAGGGTACGCACCCATCCTTTGGCTTACAGAGCGTACAAGTACGCAGGTACAATGAGTTTGGGATGCGTACACGCAGGCAAGGTAGAGAGAACCTGCGTACCCAGAGATAAACATGTTTTAAAGTGACTTTCTCTCTTTTTGAAGTTTGACATGAAGAGCAAAGGTTTGAGGCTTGACAAGGAGGACAACATGGCTATTTAACTGCAGATGGCCATGGTGACAAATTTCAGTGTAACAGTATGGCCACTTATTCAAAAGTTGCAAAAGGTTCCAATTCAAACAATATTGCCAGAAATTGAAGAGGAAGGAAAAATCATATTGGAACCTGGAGCAGTCACAGAAACAAGAACCCTACAGCTATGAAATCAATCAATTTCTGAGTATCTCATCAAGTGGAAGAACTTACCCGCTAAAGATTCCACATGGGAGGACAAGAATTTTATACAAAAGCATCAAGAACTGCACAAGCGATGAAGAGAATGATTTTTGAAGGAGAGGGGCATGTTAGGCCCCTATATTACTAGTGTAACCCCTTATTGTTATTGGTACAACCCACTTATTATATTGTTGTACCCATGTAGTGCCCATATTGTTACCATTGTGCCCCATAGAAGCCCACTATTTGTTATTATTGTTCCCTTACATTATTATTGTTATGTAGGCTCTGATTATCTTATGACCCCTTAGACTCCTATATATAGAAAGTAGGTCTTTTCATTTGTATCATCCAAGAATTGTTCATTTATGTAATGTAAAGGAGGTTTCCCCCTCAAAGATGCTGAATTCTAAGGCATTGATCTATCTTTTCTATCTTTTCTTGAGTTGGTTTCATGACAACGACTACAATAGAAGAACTCTTATTAGAAGCTCCTTGGAATGAAATGTGTGAGGAAAAGAAGGAATATATCATGTAAGATGTAACAATGGTAAAGGTAATCAACATCTTAAAGATCAAGAAGATTTGACTAGGATATCTCATTGGAAGACATGAAGACACTGATGGAAACTATGATGGAGACTGGAAAAGGAAGAGGTCCATGAAAATATATATCTTTGGGAGATGTGTCAATATGTATGCAGGATGTTGATACAAACTAGAAGATATTAGGATGAAATACCATCATAAAGCTAATATTTTTAATGTTCATTTCTTTATTTTTGAACAGATATCTGGATGGGATTTTGTAGGGCTGCCAAGGGAAGAACTATGAATGTCTTCGAAGATAACCATGTATAACGATGTAAGATCCTTCCAAAGAAGATAGTATGAAGAAAGCATCATGACATGAATCAAGGCCAGATGTGGACTAATGGATCACTTTATCATGAAGCAATAATGAAATAATTGACCCAAGGATGAGAGCGATGGATGGTTTGTACCCTATGAAGAAATCCAAAAAGATGAAGAATTCATAACAAAGAATAAATCCATGAAATCAAAGGAACGAGCTCTTCAAGATGTTGGTTGTCTTTTCTTCTCCACCTAAGGAGCTATTGTAGGTCCCTAACTATGAGAGAGCTTGGAAATGAGTTTCTTACTTGGAAGAAACTTGGAAAATTCCTAAGCAAGAGGGAGCTTATGTACATGTCTTCTATATGAATGAGTAACTTCCTTTATTGGAATACATATGTCCTCCCTAATTAAGAGGGAGAGATAGACACATCATTTTTGTCTTTAGTTGTGAAGACAATTGAGGAATTTGTAATCATTTGGCATTTGATGCTCTTTGAGGATGAGATAGGGAATCCAATATAAGAGTAGTCATTCTTGGAGGATTGGGAGTCAAAGGTAATAATTGGGAGTTGGGAATCCAAGATAAGAGTAGTCCTGGTGGAACACAACCTGAAAACCCAGGTGGGGTATGTTCTAAGAGAGACAATGATAACGACATTTATAAATCATTTTTCTCCCCATCATTGAGCTCAGATCTTGTGGAGAGATATATTTGTTAGTGAAGGTCTTGATATGTAAAAATGTTGGTTGATATGATGATATAGAGATGGGCTACCAATCCGACTCTTCTTATGAGAAATTCTTTATATTGAGAATGACCAAGTACCATTATGAATACCTCCCTAGTTAATAGGGAGTGATGAAAAGTGTAACTAGGTTCAGTCTTCATAATGACATGTTATTATGGTTTTATGTAAAAGATGCAAAGAAGAAAAATGAATTATTTTAATGCTTGAATCATGGGTTTCATGAGCAAGATATTTTATTTTTAGTTAAGGCTCCCATTGAGAACCTTTAAGGATTTCATCATCTAGTCAGTATAACTGACTCAGGTGAGCCTACAATGAAAGGGAAAATTATATAAAGATAATGTTTGCCTACTCCGATGATCATGTCTGTCTAATAGTCATGGATAAACCACTATATATAGTAGTGCTTAACCTCATTTTGAGGACAAAAATCAGTCAAGCAGGTATGAGATAATCAAGTGTGAAATTCATTCTAGATGGAGCCTTAACATCAGCAAAGGCATAAGAAAGGATAGAAAAGGTTGTTACATGATTATGGGACTGTTTTTGGGCTAATCCATCGTCACATGTCCGATGATTACAAATTTGAAGGAGGCCGAAGGCTACAGTCATACATGGGTGATTTAGATTCGGTGAAGACTTCAATGAATGAAGTTGAGTAGAAGAGAAAGAAGTCTCCCTCCAAAAGGAGACCATTCAAGGATAAAAATACTAATCTAGGGTTTCTATTGTGAAGAAAAAAATTGTAGACCTACAAAAAGATGTCAAAATTATGAAGGAAGTTGAGAAGAAGAAGACGAAGAGAAGCGTTGATCTAAGGATAAATATGAGGCTTGTGACTTGGTCTTGGAAGAGATCTAGTGTCAAGGGTCTTTGTCATGGTCTTGGTATTCATCAATTAAAGGTTGGATAAGAAGAATTTGTTTGGATTTTCCTCTCAAAAAAGGTTTTGGCCCTGGCTGATAGCCTATATACTATCTATCTTGTCTCTTTATTGTTCATGAATTCGCAGTTGTCTTGATGAGAAAAGCACAATAATAATATCATAATCAGGAAGTGAAAAAACACTCACAAGAAATTATGAAAGTAGAGAAATCATTTAACTATCGATGCCCTAGTTTTCTCAACATAGAGAAAGGGTTGTTACACTTGTTATTAATAGAGAAAGTGTTGATATCATTTTGTACATGAAATTTTTTTCATCTGGGAGCATGGCCTACCTACTCTCAACACCTTTATCTCCTATCCTAATAGCATTTCTCTAAACATTCAATTTGGAATCGAGATTGAATTGGATAAATCCATACCTTTCTTACATGTCCTTATCACTTTTGATCTTCATGGATGGCTTATCCATCAGGTTCAGTGACAAGACCCACACAAACCATTACCTTCATGCCCATTCCCACCACTAGTTATCCTAAAAATTACTTGTCTTGAAAAGTTTTAGCCCAAGAGCTCGCATATTCTCTACTCGCTAATTCATTTCTAAAGAATATGCCCAAAAAATCTAAGATTCCAAAGTCAATGGTTACTATTATGGCCATGGAGGAAAATTTTGATAATTATAAAAAATTTCTAAGTAGGAGGAGTATCACATGTAGCAAACAAAGACCCAGATGGATAAGTATGTATGTAGAATAAAATCATGACAACTAGGATCCGAAGGTGTTATGAATAATTGAAAATAATTGCAATGGTGAGATGATGTTGAAATAAATTTAATGAATAGGGAAAGTTGGTGAGTGGAGAATGAATTGTTAGGGGATATTTCAAGCATGCATTAGTTATTGAGTAAGGTGAACATGACAACTAGACGATGTTGTCAAAATATTTTAGGTAGTCAGTTCAACACGAGAGACTCAACAAGTTGGACATAATCTGATTGAATGATGATAATAACAATGTTTTTAGATATATAAAAGGAGAATATTTCTTCAGCTTAGGGGTTTGAGAAGAAGGGGTTTCAGTTCAGTGGAGTTTAATTTAGCCAGTCACTCTGTCGATGAGTTCATGTGGGGATGATTTTAGTCAGCTTGGTATCTATTGTTCCATTTTTGTTTTCATTGGATTGATATGTTTATTTGTCTAAATGTTTAATGCTAGAGTCTCTATGTCACTCTCATGTCTGAATGTTTAACACAAATAGAGATAGTTAATACTTTATTGCAATAAATTCTATACTTGTATTCTCTTATCAAGAATGTTAGGCTTGTGACTCACATTGTTGGGTACACTTTTGTAGTGCATCATTCATATTTTTGAAGAAGTAATGGAAATTATGGCTAGGATGCTCTTTATGTTTGCTTATGGTGTTATTTGATCTTGATATATGAGTTATGAATTGGCTTTGTTTCTTTGTCTTTTGAGAGACCATATTGTTAGATTTATGTTTTCATAAAGTATTTCTAGCATAAGAATTAATCGTACCATTTAGAAACCTATGATCAAAATGTTGTGAGTATAGTAAAACAATTTATAAACCTAAGAATGTATATAAAAGTCTCCCATCTGACTATAAAATCTTGGCTCTATTAGTCCCCCATAGGCACGTTCAGTGAGACATCATCCACTTCATTGTTGATTCCAAAAGGGTGAGCGTTGGACATGGTTTTATTGGTCAAGACTACATGTCAACCCAAGTCTAACTAATGTTGCACCAATAAATGGCTCCTTTGCAAGGACTAGGATCATTGTATGATGGGATTATTAGGTAAGAACGATGTGGGATAAAGGAAACTAATGAAGGTAGAAACCACTAGGTGGCTTGATCAGAAGGAACATGATTTTGTGGTGAGTTAGGATAAGGACTAAAGAAAAATGAGAACATGGCTAAAGTGTTAAATTTTGTAAATATTTTCCATAGAAAAAGGAGAACACAGCTAAGGTTCAAAGTTATGGATGTCACGAATATGGGTACTATAGAAGATATTGTACTAAACTTAAGAAGCAAAATAATAAGAAAAATAAGGAAGAAGCGCATATTACCGAAGAAATGGAAGAACCTGAGATGAAGAAGCTTAAGAAGAAGGAAGCAAGAGATCTCTACTATGAATGAGATAATATCTTCCACTACAGTACTCTTAATTTGTGTAAATTATTGTTATCTAGATAGGAAGCATTCAAAATAAGATAGGATAATTCATATTGGAAAATGACATCATGGTAGAAGCATTAGAAGTAAGAACTGATCATATTACCATTGGTAATATGAAGGAGGAACAAAATTTATGGTAGTCAACTATGAAGGATATATCTCCTGTAAACCTCATTGAAAGATTGAATGACACTTATGGGATAAACAAAGAAGTCATCTCGGATAAGGCTCATCATACATCAATAAAAAGGGTATCATCTGCAAAATAAGATATGAAATATCTTCAAGATCCTCTAATGGGATCTTCATTTAAGGGTTCATCGGTCACCAGGGGCAGAAAGTGTTTCATCAATAATTTCAAACTTGTGGAATTCATGAGATGATGCTATGATGGTATAAAAGTGAAGCAGATCAAGGGATTGAAGCTCTTTCATAAGAAGTCATTGCATGGAGTCTCGATGACCAAAAGGAAAAATGGTGTATGTGTGCTTACATTTGATGTTGTGAAAGACATGTCATATGGTTGCATATATCATGAACCAGTGATATATCTTAATAACATGATAAAATTAAACGATATCCTCAAAGGGATGTAGGAATGCATGGGTCAAACATTCACTAGATGAAATCAACATAATATGTGCTCATGTGAAGTATGAGGTGGCTGACTACAATTGAAGAACTCTTATCAGAAGCTCCTAGGAATGAAATTTGTAAAGAAAAGAAGCAATAGATCATGGAAAATGAAACAATGGTAAAGGAAATCAACATTTGAAAGATCAATAAGATTTAACTAGGATATATCATTGGAAGATATGAAGACACTGATGGAGACTCTGATGGAGACCAAAAAAGAAAGTTATCCTTGAAAATATATATCTTTGGGAGATGTGTCGATATGTATGCAGGTTGTTGATACAAACTAGAAGATATTAGGATGAAAGGCCATCACAAAGCTAATGTTTTTAATGTTCATTCCTTTATTTTTGAACAAATATTTGGATGGGATTTTGTAGGGCTGCCAAGGGAAGAACTATGAATGTCTTCAAAGAGAACCATGTAGAAGGATGTAATATCCTTCCAAATAAGATAGTATGAAGAAAGAATCATGACATTAAGCAAGGCTAGATGTCGACTAATGGGTAACTTTATCATGAAAGGAATAATGAAATGATTGATCCATGGATGAGAGTGATGAATGGTTTCTATGCTATGAAGAAATCCAAAAAGATGAAGAATCCATAAGAGAGAATAAATCCATGACATCGAAGGAAGGATCTCTTCAAGACGTTGGTTGTCTTTTCTTCTCCACCTAAGGAGATATTGTAGTTCCCTAATTAAGAGGGAGCGTCGAAACAAGTTTCTTACATGGAAGGAACTTGAAAAATTCCTAAGAAAGAGAGAGCTTATGTAAATTTCTTATGTATGAATGAGTAACTTCATTTATTGGAATACATATTTCCTCCCTAACTAAGAGGGAGAGATAGACACATCATTCTGGTTTTCACTTGGGAAGACAATGGATGATTTTGTAATCATCTGGCATCTGATGCTCTTTGAGGATGGTATAGGGAATCCAAGGTAAGAGTATTCATTCATGGAGTTTTGGGAATACAAGGTAACAATTGGGAGTTGGGAATCCAAGATAAGACTAGTCCGGGTGGAACACAACCTGAGAACTCGGGTGGGGTATGTTCCAAGAGAGACAATGATAAGGGTGTTTATATATCATTTCTCTCCCAAGCATTGATCTCAGATCATGTGGAGAGATATATTTTTTTAGTGAAGGCCTTGACATGTGACAATGTTGGCTGATATGATGATATAGAGATGGGTTATCAATTTGATTGTTCTTATGAGAAATTCTGTAGATTGAGATTGACCAAGTACCATTATGAATATCTTCCTAGTTAAGAGGGAGTGATCAAAAGTGTTACTGGGTTTGGTCTTCATAATGACATCTAATTATGATTTTATGTAAAATATGTAAAGAAGAAAAATGAAACTATTGTAATGCTGGAATCATGGGTTTCATGAGCAAGAGATTTTATTTTTAGTTAAGGCTCCCATTGAGAGCGTTTAAGTATTTTTTCATCTAGTCATAAAAGTCTAAAGAGTTGTTGTCATGTATTGAAGGAATGTTACACATTGTAGAAGTCAATTTTGTTTTTGTCATTCACCCTCCAAGACCTTGTCAGTTGTTGGCTTATATGGGCCTGATCTAGGTTCAGAAAAATTATTTAGCCAAGAAAATAGCACAGCTACTGGCCCTTTCGGAAACTGCCCGTGAAGCATGGACTAAGGTCTCACCCGAGATAGTAGGGGAGGGTGCTTGAACTAGGTTTCTGCATGCTTGGAATGTCTAGATGTGGGTTGAGATGTTCGCACGCCATCCTGTATCTTCATGTTGTGCTAGATTCGCTCAGATCCAGGGAATCTTAGCTTTCCCTTACTGTGATAATTATAGATCTGCTTTATTCGATTAAGTATTATAACCCAGACCTACTTAGAGAGGTCTTTAAGAAAAAAATTATTTCTTTTCCTTAGTTCGCAAATTAATATTAAATTCGATTCACAATTACTTAATAACCATATGCATGCAGATCAAAATAGTTTCATTAACCATAAAAGAACATAGCTACGATAATTCAGAATTAACACAGAATTTAGAAGAAACTTATCTCTATTACCACTTATCACCCTTACATCCAAATCTGTCCTGTGCACTCAGCTGCAGGGGTCCGCGCACACAGCTATGGACTCTTCAATGCCACTGTTCACACAACCGCAGAGCCTTTATCCTCTACCCAAAACCCTCGGCTTAGACTTACAGATGCTCTCAGAATACTCCTTTCAAACACACATTACATTTCAGATCTCCAAAATCATACCCAAAACTTAGCTACTCTACCCATAGAGCCTTGCTCTATTTATACCTTTTCATGGACCACGATCCATAGGCGGGTTGACTCAACCTACATTTCTTTACGTTATTTTTGGGTGGACTACCCTTTTGAATTTGACTTATTACAAATTGTGCTCCACACACTTCATGGAGTCTTTATCCTATTATTACCCAAAATTTCGGGCTTCGTGACCCATACCCATTACGCGGGGCCTCCACTAGCCAACACTCCCGTAACACAATCATCGTGGCTTGTGCCAAGTCACTTGGCTAGGCCAACAATCTTTTCACGTAGGTCAGTTAGCAACTTCTGCATCTCGCCTTTGTTTGTAGTAAACTTGGCTGCGAATCTCTGTACCCTTTCCAACTGAGCCGCTCAAGTATTTGTCTCATGTGTAGCGACTTGCTTCATTGCACACATAGCCTGCATCTATGTGAGCTTGCCTTCAATGTTTGTAGATACACTAAACGCTTCATTGTGCCAGGGCTGGATACATTCTTTAAGGGCGGCCTCCTGTTGTCACACTGCATCAACTTGGGCCTTGAGCGCCTGGACCTCCTTTATCTTGGCCAACTACTGTGTGATAGCGACTGTCTGTGCAATTCCCTGGGCAATGTCATAAGGTTTTTGCACCTAAGTTTCTACTTGCTGTATGGTTGGATCTTCTTGGATGACAACGAGTATCCCGATCGACTAGCTGAGTATACTTGAGCAGTCGCGAACAACACTACCCATTGTTTCTAGTCCAGCTACAACTGTGCTATGGGGGTGTTCCCATTTGGCTAGAGGTGTGGGCGGCCGAGCCTTAACATGATGTTTGGCAACCTATAACGTTTTCTCCTCCTGGTGTCTTGCGACCTTTGCTTATGCCGTGCGAAAGGCGGCTACCATGTGCTAAATCCTAGTAGTTAGTGGGAGGTCCCTGAGAATGGCTAGCTCAAGGATCGTACCACACGCTTCTGTCATAGCTTTTTCTACCTCTCGGTATTGGGCAACCAGTTCATCATGCTGGAGAGTGATATATTTTATCTTTTCCTTTTGTTCTGTCAAGATGTGGAATGCACAACCCTCTGTGGCACGAGCTTCCTAAGTTACTCCGTATTGCAGCAGGTAGAGTACATCTTTGGACATAGTGGCTAGATTTAATTCCCAACGACCTTTGTCGCCTATGGTGGTGGCTCAAATAACCTCCATTGGAAACGAGATGATCTACGGTGTGTGCATGCTGACCTCCTGCGTGTCGATGTTTGTATCGTCTGCGGGCTTGCAAGGGACCCATCCTGTGGGTTGCACTTTTAAGGCTTGTAACTGTGCTTTGATCTCCCCCAACACAATATTCTGTGCAGTGATCAGTGCGGGAAATATACTGGTGGTAACATTGCTAAAGGGCTAGCTGCTCTCCATGAAGTCCTTTTCTAACACCTTCACTGTTTTGGACTTTTTTCATGCATCTGAAGTGTCCTTGGTGCGGGACCGCTTGAGGTGGTCTTGCGTCTATGTTTCATCTTGTGGGTCCTAGTCCAAATCCGGTCCTTGATCCATCGAGTTCTCTGTTTCGGTGGTATTCAATGCTCCTTCTAGAATCATGATAGAACGAGCCATTTGGGCTTTTAACAATGACTCCGTAGCTGCCATACTTGAAGCCCCTTGAGTAGTGCTAGTGCCTACCCACGCGATTCTTCATCCCAGTTCATGTAGCTATGTATGGAGTTCCCCCAACACAATCTGCTGCTCTGACATGGCCTCACCAACTGCCTCCGGAGCATCATCTTGAATAGTGTTCTCGATGTCAATTAAGTCTCCTTCGGTTAGCATGTTCACTTGGTTGTTTGTTTTAGATGCCTTTTCGTTCTTTCGTGGCTTCGACAACTCTTATGGTGCTGACCGCTTCATAGGTGAATCCGTGCCTATTGCTGGTGGTTCATTTGTGACCGTCTTAGGGTTTGCCTTCTAGCTGTCCTTGTCTATTGTTGACGCCGCCCCTCTTGGTGGTGTCTTTTGTCTTGCCACCCGAGCCACCTCTCGTGATGCCTTAACTTCCACTGTGAGTTGTTCATTGCACTTTTGCTACACAACTTACTTAGCTTCCTCCTTTTTCCACTTGATAGTGGCCTCGTTGTGTTTTACTGCCGTTGGTCCATGACATGGCAATGGCCAGTTATCCAAAATCCCATCGATAACATCATTAATATCAATAAATCAGAGTTAGTTCCATGCCTGGGCTAGGTCCTTACGTGCCCTGATGTAGAGATAATGCATGTCTTCCTTAAATTAAGTAATATGATCCATGCTTTCACAGATCCCCTTGGACAGGTGGAGTAGGGTAGTAATCCACTGACGCAGATTCACGTCCATCAGTATCTAAAAGATTTTGATATTTCGAATTCATCCCGCGTCCCTTGTCACCTAAAGGGAAGCATATCGAGTAGCTTCTGGCCATTCTCAGTCCAATACTGGAAACTGTCTTTCTTTGGGTAGGTTAGTGACAGGCAACATGATGTCCAAGAGTGGCCATGCATAGTGGAAAGTTTTTCCCTCCTCCTGCACTTCATGGCCATTAGTCAAAAACTCTTCACAGACAAATTAGGACCAATTTAACCGTATACTAGAGGCGCATTCTTCAATCACAACTGTTGGAACCTTAGTGCCACGACACTTCCTCATTACTTTCCCTGCCGAGAATTGAGTGGTGATGCGAACTGCTTTATTTGAGATACTATCAATGACGTACCCTCGCTGCCCTTTTGTAGTCTTATACTTCTTTTTTAATCATTCTATCATTGAGAAATCGTTACTTCTATCAGTAATATCTCGAGGATCTCTCTCGTCACAGGGAAGGTGCAAAACTCGATGAACAAGTTCAAGTATGATACTAACAAGTTTACCAATCCATAATATCTCTTCATGAATTATACAGACCAACTGCTTTATATGCAATATGGTTATCGAGGGCTAGAGGAAGTTGGAAATCAACAAGAGACAAAGTAGCCCATCTTGGTCCACTTTCCGCAACCACTCCTTAGGCTGGAGCGTTATCACCATCCCTTCGACAGTCTGCTCCATCAATGCATTCGTCGCTAGGTGGGGAAATTTTACTACATCCGCGAGATACCAATCTTTGAAACTCATTGCCACCACAGGGCCAACCACTGATTTTTCTACTAGGAATTATTTTGGTAGAGCTGGGCTAGTGATGACAACATAAACCTCATCTAGGTTCGTAGATACATTCGCATTCCCCTTGCCTGGAGGCACATACTTGGGTTGTCGTGCCAGCTATATAGGATCCTCTTTCGGGTTGACTTGTTCGACATATGTGGGGAAGTCTTCGACTTCCGTATCATTGTCAATGGTAATAGTTTTACCTTTTTCCTCCATTGTGAACTTGCCTAAGTGCAGGTGTCGTGGCGACCTTCTTACTGATTTTGGGATCCGAGGGTCCTTCTTGGTCCTCAGCACCCGACGGGATTTCAAGAGCTCGATTGTTTGCGGCAATGCTTGCTACGGGTTATCGGTGGTAGGATGGTGTGCTTTGCGGATTGCTTCCTGGTGTTATTTCAGAAATGCCTTAAACCACAGAATTTCTTCAAATTTCTTGTCGCTCATCACGCACTTGCTCATAACCCACGATGGCTTTCTGGTAGGACAGTAAGACATGGTGGTGTGATCCTTACTATGATTATATAAGATTCATAATTTAAGAGTGGTTGCTTGCCCTTCCAACAGCTCATCAATGTGATTTTGGTAGTTATTTGTTTGCCTTAATTGCCTGCTTCCCACTCCATGATGCTTTAAATGGGTCATCATGTCATCAACAGTACCTGCAACAATCATTTTCCTCCTTTCCTTCATGGTTGCGAAACCCCTGGGTTGTAATTTCAGTTTTTATGTGTATGCTGAGGTCATATTACACAACTTCACAACAACCTAGTTTATAGTCTCATGCCCTCTTTCAACTGCATGGAGCACTGGGACTACACCTCCTGCGGATAGTCCGGCGGGTGAACTCCCCATAAGGATCTTTTGTTTCCCGACTAGCCTGGGTTGTGAGCACCATCCGCATTCACTTGATTCTTCTAATGGGTGGCGGTGTGGGTGGTCTTGTCCTTTTACGTGACAGCGCAACCATGCTAGCAGGGTCACACCTCGTGGCAAGGCAGGAGAGCAGACCTTGTGTGGTTCCTTTGTTCAGTCCTTTATGTGACCCATGTAGGTGGCTTCTACTGCAATTTGGTAATAGCTTTACCCAGCTTTATACTGTGTCCATAGTGTCTGGCCCTTGTTTCTTCTAACTTACCTAGCTGCACCTTACTGCACTAGATGGCTACTCGGAGCTACTGAATTCTGTCATGGATAGTGTCATTTCTAGGGTGAGTTGTATCCAAGAGACCCCCCTGTTTGGCCATGCTAACCTTAGTTCTGTGCATTCAAACCCTTCGTCATTGATGACCAACTGTTCTTCCAATGTGTAACTGGAACCGCGTCCTAGATCTTGGCTTCCACGGCACCCCACCTAGTAGATGCAACTTATTTTCCGACCCAAATTGTAGTTCTTGTGCTCTGTCCACCGTGTCATGCTAGACAGGCTGCCCTTTGTCATTGCTGATGCTCTCTACTAGTTTTTGTCTTTCCTCGATGGTTACAGGATTCTTCCACCATCCAAGGGACACACCTGATCTTGGTCCTGTGAAGTTATCTAATAGATGCAATCTAGCTCATCGCCATTGTCCTCATCATGCACGGGTTCAGTGTAGAATTCTCCTTCTTGAATTTAATAATCCCCTTCATGTTCGTTTCCCAATCAATTCTAAGAAATGCAGGGTAAGGATTACTATCATCAATAATCTCTATAACTTCAAAATTGGTTGGCGTACTTACACCCCCCAGTCACTCCTTGCAGTCGACCCATAGGTAAGATCTTTGGTTGGTTAGCCATTCGTAACTGAATCGGGGACCATTGCAATGCAGGCTTGCCCATGCGCTCCCATGTCTATTTAGGTAATACATTCATATCCGAGCCTAAGTCCAAGATGACCTGATCGATTTCATATTCACCGATTTGTGCAGTCAATCTCATCTCTCGTCCAGTGCACAAAGCATGCCTTCCTATTTTTTGGACTACCTATGGTTCACTGGATCTGGTGCACCAGGTGATCACTTCTTACAATCCTTGAATGGCCTTACTATCACGCAGTAGTTTCATGGAGGTTTTGGGAAAGGTCATAATCATGGAGGGGTCCAACCCTGACTCCACTTGATCCCTTCTACCCAGGGTAGAAGTTTCCGCGTCGCCCCATTGAGCTTCCCTCAAGATCTTCCTTCCCTGTTCTAGCTCAGAGTCATGTGCCTTTGTAGGTGTATCGTACCCCTTACGTTCTTCTTGCAGATGACCACCTATAGTTGTGCCACTTCTTAGTACCATATTTATATGGGGATCCTCTTCACGAGGCTCTGCTCGCATCATCTGAATATTTTGGGTTGGTGGATGTTCAAGTGCTCAATTTTTGTGTAGTTGGGCAATTAAGGTAGGATATTCTACTAATTCATGATCAAATTGTTCACAGTAGGGGAACAAAGTTTTGGTCGGGTTAGTGCAGTAGCGAGCATAGTGTCCCAATCCGCCATAATTATAACATATTAGCAGTTTGCAGCCTTGCCCGGGCTGCATTCCTCTTCCTCAGCCGCATCCTTGAAACCCTCCCTATGCTTCAGTCTACATTCGGCAAGCTGGGGTTCTTTCTATAATTAAGTCACATCTTTGACACATTCGCTCATCGTGTCACACCGATCGACAGAAGTTACAATACAAATTTTGCGGTATATGGGTATAATTTTGTAGTAGGTGGTAGTTATCTATTGCATCTTTCTCACTCACCTGGAAAATCACGCACCAGAGCACAGGTGCAGCACTTGGTCCTGCTTGCACCTCTTCTTTTAATGGCATCAGACCTCCCCCCACTAGATTGTTTGCAAAGACAGCGCAATGGTCCTTGTCCTGCACTTGGCTCTTGCATTTAAGACATCCCACCTACGTACATACCTGCAGTTGGGATACCCTTTCTTGCTTCAAGCTCTACAATTCTAAATTAAAGTTTTGAAGTTGTGCATGGATTTTCTAAACTCCTAACCCTCCGTCTAGTATTGGGGTCTTGTGTATCCTCATTGGTGTCTTTGGTGCCTTGGCTTGGGTTGAGATCCTTTGCTGTCACAAGGCCATGCTCAGGTTTGGTGTCAATGACGCCACAAACCATGCACAATGTTGTTCATCTGTTAGTGTCATGTTGGTCTCGCGTATAGCACTTTTCAACCTCTGATCCAAATTCCACGGAGTTTCTCTGGGCATCATTACAATCTCTTTGAAACTGATAACCGACTGGGCTCCTGACTTTGGGCACCCGAATTCCTTATTTAGCACTTCTTGGATTGCGGTAATGCTTTTAGTTGGATGATCACTTGAATACTTCATGTACCAAGTCAATGTGCAATCTTGAAATGCACTAACTAGGGTAGCCTTCCTGATGTTATCATCTATGATACACTGAGTGTCCCATACAGATTTTAGCACAAACCAGAATTGTCCTGGTTCCTCATGTTAAGTAAACTTGACTCGGATAGAGTCAAAGGAGGTTATACAGTGATGGTTTTAGGGCACATGGTATTGTGCACCCATGGTATTCTGCCCATGGTATTATATGTAATGAAGCCTATAAAAGGCTGGAAGGACTTCATTGTAATGCAAGGCCTGGAGGTGAGCAGTGAAGGCTCACTTGGCCAGATTGGCCAGGGTTTTGGCCAGGATAATGAAATTTCATTATGATCAGGTTTTTCCCCAAATTTGGGGTTTTCATAGATAAACATGTGTGTTCATGTGTTTATGGTTATTGCTGGTTATTTTTATATTTGTTTCTCTCTGTAATTCTCAGTAATTAAATTTGTGCTCTTGGGTAAATTTCTTAACAATTGGTATCAGAGCCAAAGGTTGTGTATTGGCTTCAGAAAAATTCTTTCGTTTCCAAGGGTTATTTAGCCTGGTAGACATAGAAAGGATTGATGCATAGTTTGTTCACAAATCTAATCTAAATGCAGCCAAAACAAGGTTCTACAAAAGCAGATAGATGAAGGCGAGGAAGATGCAATTTGTAGCGGCCATGAAAGAGTTGTTGCAGGTGAAGAGACCGGAGGTAGAGGATCAGGAGGAGGAGGAGCATTTGTTGTTGTGGGATCTTTCGGCAACAATAAAGAGAGATCGGAGTAGATTTTTGTCTTGACGAGGTCGTAAGCGAGAAAGGTCAAGTGGCATGGAAGAGAATGTTGATGCCATGGATATAGATCAACCAAACAGGAAGCATCGCATGTCATCACACTCCAGATCCAGATCAAGGTCTCTTGGTGAAGTCACCCCAGCCAAGGGTTTCAAGGATTCATCTCAGAATTTAAATGTAGTTAAACTTGGCAAGAAGGCAACAAAGAAACAAAACAAGGATGCCCACAATTGAGAGAAGATGGGTCAGAACAGTAGCAGCAATAAACAATAAAAAATAAAAAATTAATTAACTAATGAAGTCAAAATTTTTGCATGTAAATGGGCATACTACTGTAAGATGTGGTAAGGCATGTGTACCCCTGGGTAATCACCGGTAAAGTCTGGGTTAGACCTATGTGATAGGGGGGATGTCGGGTTAACAATACCCCAGGTAAAAACTTTGAGGGGGTAAAGAGCTAGAGTGAGTGGGATTGTCTCATTTAGCAGGATTAGCTGGAGTTAGTCAAGGAACCCCAAGTCAAGTTTAAGGGGGGAATTGTTAAGTAAACTTGACTCGGATAGAGTCAAAGGACGTTAAATAGTGATGGTTTTGGGGCACACGGTATTGTGCATCCATGGTATTCTACCCGTGGTATTATATGTAATGAAGCCTATAAAAGGCTGGAAGGACTTCATTGTAATGCAAGGCCTGGAGGTGAGTAGTGAAGGCTCACTTGGCCAGATTGGCCAGAGTTTTGGCCAGGATAATGAAATTTCATTTTCATCAGGTTTTTCCCCAAATTTGGGGTTTTCCTAGATAAACATGTGTGTTCATGTGTTTATGGTTATTGCTGGTTATTTTTATATTTGTTTCTCTCCGTAATTCTCAGTAATTAAATTTGTGCTCTTGGGTAAATTTATTAACACCTCATTCCCCACACCTTTAAATATTTTAAGCCTAACCAAACTTTCCATGCTGATCTTTGAGGCTGTTGGCATTGGGGGTGGGGTTGGTGTTGGAGTGGATGGATTTGATGTAGGTGAAGTGCTTGATGGCGTGGATGGAGGTGGTATAAGCGGGAAGCGCTCCTTAATCCACTGGACCACACTTGCTGGTGAGAACCATGCGAGTTCTTCCTCACTTTCCCAGGAAATGGAAGCTAACAGACTGTTCTCTACTCCTCTCATTCCACGGTAACCTCTTCTGCTCTGCGGTACTCCAAACATTAATCAATGCGCATAATCTTTTTTTCACATAACAATGTCTTAATCCACATATTCAATAATTTGATATAACTACCTCGCGATCCTTGAAGAAATCATCTTTCAGCCTCACTATAGCCCACGGTGGTATCTATCGCAAACTCAATGATAAATCCTCCAATTATCTGATCTAGCCAATGATCTACTGTGCATGCAATCTTATCTTGGGTGGCTTCTAGCCGATGCACTAGCTCTGGTGTCCACACAATAGGCTGGTTCAATCTGCACCTTTCCACATTGTTAGCTAGCCTTGTGATCCACTCCTATAGCTCAATCAGGAATGACACAAAGAATATCTCATGAATGTCTATGAATATATACCAGTCTAGTCAATCTTCTTCCGGTATTCGCGGAATTCTGTTTTCTTGAACTCTGAACTCATGGGATTTTAGATCCCACCACTCTTCAATCTTTTTCTTTGTAGGGTTCTAGTGTTCCCACATCTGACACCCCTTAGGTAGATCCTGGTCCTAGAAATAGAACCATTTCTTCGCTTATATGGGCCTGACCTAGGTTCAAAAGAATTATTTAGCCATGGAAATCCGGTAGCTACCCACCCTTTCAACAACAGTCCATGAAGCTCAGACTGAGATCTCACCCGAGGTAGCAAGGGAGGGTTCTGGAACTAGGTTTCTGCACACTTGGGATGTCTAGATGTGGTTTGAGAGGTTCGTGTGCCGTCCTGTAGCTTTATGTTGTGGTAGATCCACGTAGATCCAGAGAATCTTAGCTTTCTCTTACCACACTAATTACAGATCTACTTTATTCAATTAAGTATTATAACCGAGATCTACTTAGAGAGGTCTTTAAGAAAACATTTATTTCTTTGTCTCAGTTCACAAATTAAGATTAAACCTAATTCACAAGTACTAATAAGAATATGCGCGAAGATCAAAATAGTTTCATTAACCATAAAAGAACAGAGTTGTGATAGTTCATAATTAACATAGAATTCAAAAGAAACTTATCTCTATTACCACTTATCACCCTTACATCTAGATCTGTCCTACACACTCAACTGCAGAGGTCTGCGTACACAGCTATGGACTCTTCCAGGCATCTACGAACACAACCGTAGAGCCTCTATCCTCTACCCCAAACCCTCGACTCGAACTTACAAATTCTCTCAGAATACTCTTTTCAAACACCCATTACATTTTAGACCTCCAAAATCATACCCAAAACTTAGCTACTCTAACCATAGAGCCTCGCTCTATTTATAACTTTCCATGGACCGCGATCCATAGGCAGGCCGACTCAACCTACATTTCTTTACATTTTTTTGGGCAGACTACCCTTTTGACTTTGCCTTATTACAAATCGTGCTCCACGCACTTCGTGGAGTCTTTATCTTGCTATTACCCAAAATTTCAGGCTTCACGCCCCATTCCCATTGCATGGGGCTTTTGCTACCCAACATTAGTATTCCTCACTGTAGTCGACCTATAATGAAAGAGAAAATTATAGAAAGATAAAATTGGCCTACTCTAGTGATCATGTCAGTATAATAGTTAGTATAATAGTCATGTTAGTATGTCAGTATAATAGTATAATGCTCAGCCTCATTTGGAGGAAAAGAATTCAGTCAAGCAGGTATGAGATAATAAAGTGAGAAATTCATTTAAGAAGGAGCCTTAACATCAAAAAAGGAATAATAAAGGATAGCAAAGGATGTTACATGATTATGGGATTGTTTTTGGGCTAATCCACCCTCACACGTCCAAAGATTACAAATCTGAAGGAGGTCGAAGGTTGTAGTCATATACGAGTGATTTAGATTGGGTGAAGTCTTTGGTGAAGGAAGCCGAGTAGAAGAGAAAGAAGTATCCCTCCAAAAGGAGACCATTCAATGATCAAAAGACTGATCTAGTGTTTCGATTGTGAAGAAAGAAATTGTAAACCTACAAGAAGAGGTCAAAGTTATGAAGGAAGTTTAGAAGAAGAAGAAGAAGAAGAAGAGAAGCATTGATCTAAGGATAAATATGAGGTTTGTGACTTGGTCTTGGAATGGAGATAGTGTCAAGTGTCTCTGTCATGGTCTTGGTATTCATGAATTAAAGGTTGGATAAGAATAATTCGTTTGGCTTTTTGTCCGAAAGAGTGAGAGGTTTTAGCCCTGGCTAACAGCCTATATATTGTGTATCTTGTCTCTTTATTTTTCACGAATTGGTAATCATCTTGATGAGAAAAACACAATAAGAAGATCATAATCAAGAACTGAAAAATACTCCCAAGAAATTATGAAAGTATAGAAATCATTTAACTATCGATGCCATAGTTTTCTCAACATAGAGAAAGGGTTGTTACACTTGGTATCAATAGACAATGTGTTCATATCAGTTTGTACATGACAATTTTTTCATCTAGGGACATGGCCTAGCTACTCTTGACACCTTTATCTCTTATCCTAATAGAATTTATCTCACCATTCAACTTGGCATCGAAATTGAATTGGATAAATCCGTACCTTTCTTACATGTGCTTATCACTTCTTGATGGATTTCTAATCCATCAAGTTGAGAGAGAAGACCTACATAAACCATTAGCTTCATGTCCATTCCCACCACCACTTACTCTGAAAAGTACTTGTCTTGAAAACTTTTAGCCCAAGAGCTCGCATAATCTATACTCCCTAATTCCTTTTTAAAGAGAATTCCCAAACAATCAAAGATTCCAAAGTCAATGGTCACTATTACGGCCATGGAGGGGAATTTTGATAATTTTAAAAGATTTTCAAGTAGGAGGAATATCACACGTATCAAAAAAAGACCCAGATGGATAAGTATGTGTCTAGAATCAAACCATGACAACTAGGATACGAAGGTGTTATAAATAAGTGAAAAGAATTGTAATGGCGAGATGATGTTGAAATAAATTTATTGAATAAGGAATGTTGGTAAGTGGAGAAGGAATTGTTAGAGGATATTTCAGTCATGCATTAGTTATTTAGCAAGGTGAATCAGACAAATAGATGATGTTGTCAAAATATTTTAGGTAGTTATACCAACATGGGAGACTCAACAAGTTGGACCGAATTTGAGTGAATGATGATAAGAACAATGTTTTTAGATATATAAAAGTAGAATATTTCTTTAGATTAAGGGTTTGAGAGGAAGGGGTTGAGTTCAATTTACCCAGTCACACTGTTGGTGAGTTCAAGTGGGGATGATTTTAGTCAGATTGGTATCTATTGTTCCATTTTTTTTCATTGGATCGATATGTTTATGTGTCTAAATGTTTAATGCTTGAGTATATATGGCACTCTCATGTCTGAATGTTTAACACAAGTAGAGATAGTTAATACTTTATTGCAATAAAGTCTATACTTGTATTATCTTATCAAGAATGTTAGGTGTGTGACTCACATTGTTGGGACCACTTTTGTAGTGCATCATGCATCTCTTTGAAGAAGTAATGGAAATTATGGATAGGGTGCTCTCTATGTTTGCTTATGGTGTTATTTGATCCTGATATATGAGTTATGAAGTGGCTTTGTTTGTTTGTCTTTTGAGGAATCATATTATTAGATTTATGTTTTCATAGAGTATTTTCTAGCATCGAATTAATCACACCTTTTAGAAACCTATGATGAACATGTTGTGAGTATAGTAAAACAATTTATAAACCTAATAAAGTATATAAAATTCTCCCATCTCACTATAAAATCTTAGTTCTATTAGTCCTCCATAGGCACCTTCAGTGAGACTTCATCTACTGCATTGGTGATTCCAAAAGGGTGAGTTGGACAAGGTTTTATTTGTCGAGACTACATGTCAACCCAAGTCTAACTAATCTCGCACCAATAAATGGTTCCTTTGCAAGGATCAAGATCATTGTATGATGGGATTATTAGGGAAGAAGGATGTGGGAGCTAGGAACCTAATGAAGGTAGAAAGCACTACGTGGTTTGAGCAAAAGGGACATGATTTTGTGGTGAGTTACAATAAGGACTAAAGAATTAGTATTGGATATTCTTTGCAAAAATACGTGTTCACTAATTTCCAGAATATATTATTTTTAGAACTTTCGATCATCTTAACAAACTAGGTTCAACAACTAGTGGATGAGAATATAACCTATCCACAAGTTGGGCTGAGATAGTGGACTCCAAAAAGGGCGAGCCATTTGAAAGAAGTAAGAAACAATATTTTTCATGTTGAATATTTCTAGTTTGAAAATGTGCTAGAAAACATATATTGTCATGTTTGCAATAGAGCCCATAGTATCACATAGTGTAATGCAATGATTTTTTTTGGAGGTTCCACAAGGCAGATTTATCTAGTAGATAGTTCTGTCAATTAAAAAATTTCTATGTGATTGCAAAACCTTTCGTATGGAATATTATTCTATGCGTGGCTAATATATTCATGCACTATGGGGAAATTTGGGAGGAACCAGTGGTGGTCTAAGGTGAA
The DNA here is from genome assembly GCA_000404065.3 of Pinus taeda. Lineage (NCBI taxonomy): Eukaryota > Viridiplantae > Streptophyta > Pinopsida > Pinales > Pinaceae > Pinus > Pinus taeda. The sequence goes on along the minus strand of APFE031466022.1, from coordinate 89,780 downwards.
GAGACCTACGATGCAAAGGAAGACAAGAGGACGGATTATGAGGCAGTTGCAATATTGCATTATAATAAATAGGTTTTTGGAGGAGTTGCATATGTGAAGGAATCATAAAGACATAATGGAGGTAGAAATAATGGAGGGTGGCATGTTGAGATGTGGATAGATATTTCAGTGGAATTATGTAGAAGGAAATCGATCAACATCAATTCCTACCTTTATGAGAAACCTAGGGAGAGGGCTAAGAGAAGGTCAATGGAGCATGACAAGCAATGAAAGTGATGAAAGTATTTAAGGAATGTATTTCATCACGCCATTCATTGAAGTACAGGAGAAAAAATACCAACACCTTAGCCCAAGCACTACGAATTTTATGTATCTCAGTGAGCTTGTTAAGACCATGAATGGCATTGAGCCCACCACCTGACACATTTATGAGAATATTGTGGTAAGAACTCAACATACCATGATGAATATTTTAGTAGGTAATTAGTCATAGAATTTTGATTACTTATAGGCATTTGTTAGACATCAACAGAGGTGTGAAAAAGTGTTTTAGTACACTTTTTTGTGTAGAGTAGCACACATTTGTCAGGTACTGAAGTGGGAAAACTAGAATACCCTTTGTTAGGAGGCACTATGTAGAGAACAATGGTGGGAGTAGAGATGAGGATTTTTATGTTCCATCTTGTTGTTAATTATTATTGCAAACAAAATTATCTTGTTTGTGAGGTCGTCTAGATAGTGAACTAAGTGCATGACAAGGCGACTAAAGGTTACCTTCATAGATTATGCTTTAACATGGTAAATGAAGTATAAAATAAGATGGATAGATCTAGTCATTGGTGGGCGTCAAGTAGTCTTTTATTAAGAAATTTTAGAAGCTGAAGTCAAAACCTCAATGTATTATGGATTGAAAGAGATTAAGTAGTGTCCAAATAAGTTTGTTAGGGATTTTAACTAGAGATTCAAAATATTAAAGGGAAAATTATCCTTTGAAACCCAATATGCATAGTAAAAGGAGTGGCTCATTATTGGACTATTCCCACACATTTGAATTCCCCTACGACAACAATAGATTAATCGATAAGAAGAGTCATTGGATATCATGCTAAAGCTAGAGGTCTCTCTGGTAGGAACTGAGGTAAGTAGTGGAATGGTGCATCTTCAAATGCAAATTCTGACTTTGACTCTTCAGCTGCAAAATTTGACTAAGTAGAAGGAGAATTAGGAGAATGTTTGGTGTACAATTTGTAGAATAGAACGACACCATGAAAATGAGTGTAAGCTACTAATAAATTACATGGAAATAAGTATATCTAATAGATTTGCGCGAGGAAAAGGTTTGAGGTGTGAGGTATGCCAATTTTAAGGTGTCACCTCACAAAATTATCCTATGATGCAAAACTATGAGACTTCTACATGTATTATATTTTGTTATTTTTGAAAATTGCTTAGGCATGATATCCACCATTACCATGCACTACATCTAATGTGAAAATTCTCTTCTGATTTACATTGGGTGCATAGGGCAAAGGGAAATGAAGCAATGACAATAGGCTTCAACTACTACTGATACAATTCAACTTGTTAGTATAACTAGCCAAGTCGGGGAGAAGGGATGGTCACTAGGGAGATAAGAGGGCCAACGAGAGGATGATGAAGATTTGGGAAGGTTTGATGAGCCATTTTCGATTATAATTATTGACAACATAGGAACCTTGCATAATATTTTCTTAAAACCTATTGCACATATACATCTCATGGGTGTAAACACATTTGAAGAAGCTTTGGAAAATATGGAAAATTTTCTTAAAAGATGTAAAGAAACAAACCTTTCACTAAACCATGAAAAATGTTTTATGATGTTCATAAAAACTATGTTTTTAGTACATCACATTTTGGGAGATGGGATTAAAGTTGACAAATCTAAAGTTGAAGTCATCTCTAAGTTATCAATTTGAAATTTCCAAAAGGATGTTAGAAGTTTTCTAGGATTTATAGGATACTATAGAAGCTTTAGACAAAACTTCACTAAAATTGCATCTCCACTCTTCAAACTGCCTAAAAAGATTGTGAATTTAGTTTGAATCCTAATTGCCAACTAGCATTTGAAACACTGAAAGAATAAATTTCTGAAGCACCTATTTTAAAAGGTCAAAATTGGAAACTTCCTTTCCATATTTCCACTAATGCCTCAGATACAACTCTAGGAGCTGTATTGGGACAAAAAAATTTGATTCTTTATGCCATTTAACATACAAATAAGGATTTGACTCCCATTGAGTTGAACTATACTCTAACTGAAAATGAATTTTTAGCTATTGTTCATGCAATTAATAAGTTCAGAAACTATATAACAGGCTATGAAACCTTTATTCATATAGATCACTATGAAATTAGATATTTGATGAATAAACTTATTAGTAATGGCAGAGTTACAATATGGCTTTTACTTTTGCAAGAATTCAACATTATTGTCCTAGATAGACCTAGAAAACAAAACATAGTTGCTGATTTCTTGTCCAAGATTTAGAATATCAAAGAAGACTCTTCGGTTGAGGATAAGTTTACTGATAAATATATTTTCGTATTAACTACTAAAACTCCTTGGTTTTTAGATGTTGCTAATCACTTGGTTATAGGGAAGTTACCTTCACATTTGTTTCCTACAGAGAAAAGAAAAATTATTCAAGAAAGTGCATGATTTTCATGGATCACTAACGAATTGTATAAAATAGAGCCATATATTATGATCAGAAGGTGTCTCAGGGAAGATGAAATGCCTGATATTCTCAAAGCATTTCATGATGAGCCATGTGGTAGACACTTTTCTCACAAGAGGACATCATATGAAATCCTTTGTTTAGGATATTATTGGTCATCCATCTTCAAAGATGCTAAAGAATATGTTAGGAGGTGCCATAGCTGCCAAAGGGTAGCAAAACATGCTCCTTCAAATGAAATGTCATTACAAAATCAGGTACTTATTGAACCCTTTGAAAAGTGGGTTTCAGACTTCTTTGGACCAATTCATCCTCCATCTAAGTAAAAAAAGTATATATTTGTATGCACTAATTATGTCACCAACTGGATAGAAGACAAAGCATTACCTTTTGCTAACAAAAAATATATAGTTAATTTTCTTTTTGAGGATATATTCTCTCATTTTGGTGTTCCAAGAGAAATTGTAATGGATTAGGGATCTCAATTCACATCCAACATGATTGAAAGGCTTGTGGAGGAGTACAAGATCAAGCATAAGAAATATGCTCCCTATCATCCACAAGCAAATGGTCAAGTGGAGTCTACAAATAAAGTAATTGAAGGAATCTCACCAACATTATGAATCTACATAGAAGAGATTGGGCAGAAAGGCTTCCTGAAGCCTTATGGGCAAATAGAACTACATGGAGGAACACAATGGGACATACACCCTATGAACTTGTTTATGGGAAATAAGTAATGTTCCCTATAGACTTCCAAATCAGAACTTTCAAGATGGTAGTCCAGTTGGGGATGGAATTATCAGACGCTCAAAAAGATAGACTGGAGCACTTAAATGAACTTGATAAAATTCGGAAAGAATTGGTTCAAAAGATTGGTATAGTGCAACAACAGAGGACTAAATGGCATGATAAATACATCAAGGACAAGAGGTTTCAAGAAGGAGATTGGGCACTATTATTTGATTCAAAGTTTAAAGATTTTCAAGGGAAGGCTCAAACTCATTGGCTTGGGCCATATGAGATTGAAAACGTCTTTAGTAATGGAGCAGTGAGGATTAGAACAATAGATGAAAGTCAAACTCCTCTTCTTGTGAATGTTCATAGAATGAAAATATATCAAAAAAAAACTCCAAAGGAGGAGTTCATCAAGATTATAAGCACACCTTCAACCTTGTACTACCCTGTTGCCATGATAATCATTCCCATGGAGTCACGATGAGGGTGAAATCATCGGCACAATGAGGGTGGAGTCATCAAAATGATGGGGGAAATTCTCATCAGCATCAAGGAAACGATTATTTTCGTCAATCATAAGGGAATTCTATTCCTATCTCAGTTTTGCACACAAAGAGTTAAAATGATTAGTTGGATTTAGAAATTGTGGTTTTACACAGGTGTGGGGGCCAATTGCCATGAGCCAACCTTTGGCCAATTTTTTCACAGCTCTAAGTATCAACAATGCAAAGGAGTTCTTGAAGAGAAGGGATGGTTGCCATTTTTAAGGAAAATTCAAGGATATAATGATAAAGTAGCCTTGGCATTTTCTCAAGACTTTGATGGAGAGCATGTTAAAGTTGGTAATTTGAATTTGAAGGTTACGAAGTTGTCCCTTAGCGACGCTATAGGGTTACCCTTTGTGGTTGAACCATTATTCAAGGGTGGGAAATTACATATTCCAAATTATGCTTCATTCCTCAAGCCAACCTATTAGTCAATCAACTTTCATTCCTCAAGCCAACCTATTAGCCAATCAACTAGACAAAAGGTATATTACGAAGTTGTATTAAAGAGAAATGGCACCCTTTGATAACCATATTGCAGCACTTTGTTACTTGTGAGGGAAGGTATTCTATAGTGTTTTTATATCATATTTTCCTGTTATCACATTTTGTGGAAGATAGTGAGATCAATATTCTACATTTCTTGAATTCAAGCTTGCATGAAATGTCTCGAGGGGTAAAATCAGTGAGAAGGAACCCTAAGCCAACCTTATATCACCATAGCCTTATTAAAATGATAGTTGTTTCTGATGTTACAAAGTGTTGAGCGTCTTGGGAAGACTTCCTGATTGAAAATTTTCCTGGGGAAGAGGCTCAGTTCAAAGGTCGACAACAGTTGGTGGGACAGTGACTTGACCATAGAAAAGAGACCTTGTCACACCATTCCCAAATGAATTTTAACCCTACAGATAACCATGTCTCTCCTATTGTTGAAGCCCCTCACGAATCAACACATTGTTCTAATACTATGGAAGAGGGCACATCTTCAAAATCCTGAAGGTTAAATAAGTGAAGTAACAAGCGAAGCATGAGTATTAAATATCGACCTGAGCCAGCTAATATTGTAGGGTTGAAAGGTGAAGAACCTGCATCGAAATATCCTGAAGCTCATGCAAGGACCAAACCAAAGCCTAAGTGGAAGAAAGCTCTAATTCCAACCCAAGTGCCAGTAATGTCCAAGGCAGAGACTCCAATCCAAGGTTGTCGAAGAGTTAGAAGCATGAAAAAGATTAAAACTCCTAAAGTTATAAATTCTGAGCTTATTGATATTATTTCCTCTCCTGACTCAAATGGAAAGGAATTGCATTCTTCCCCTAAAGAAAGTCCTATCTTAGCATCTATAGGAAAAATCCCCTTTGACATTTCACAAGATATGGAAACACGGTTCCCTATTCAGCTCTTGCCCAACAAGAATCCTAGTCAAAAGGTCTACAAAGAGGTTCAACAAGCTTCCTCGCGAGCGAAAGGTAATAGAAAAACATGAGGAGGTTGTGTCTCTCAACAATCAACAACACCCATGAAAGCTATGAATCTTGTAGTAGAAAAAAACCCGAGGATTCTTTTAGTGAAGTTGGAGAGAAATATTGTTAAAATTTGCAAGAAAGAAAACAGGTATTAAGTCTTATTTCAGTATGTGAAATAATTTAACCATCATATCAGAGATACTAATCTTCAATTGTTTTCCTGGAATGATGAGCTGAAGTGGAAAAAACAAGGAATTTCTACATTGTAAAATCTCTAAGACAAAACCCACCAGAAATCTAGGTGCTCAAGAGCTTTCTTTGTAGTTTAATAAGTGTTCTTATCCAATTAAGCACGTGTTAGAGGTCTTGGTTAAGGTCGCTGGTCTTTGACCATAGTTTCTTTTGCTATCACGTCTGTACTATTTTTGGCATACAATGGCAACATGCATGAGCGCATGCATTCAAATTAGCATGGGGGGATGTTGGCACCCATTTTTATTCCCAGTTTTCTACCTCTTATCCCTATTTTCACCATGTTTTTCCTATGAAAGTACTCCTACTACCTACCCTATGACCTACATCACTCCCTAAACCCTACTCGTACATGACTAAGAGGTAAATACACTTAACTCACATCGTTTTTATATTTGTGATTGAATTTAAGTGAATTTATTCATGGGTTTAGTTGGAAGCTTGGTGACAAGGTTGATAGATACACATGAATGGAAGGGTGCCTCAGCACCAAACAATTAATCCTTCACCAAGTTCAAGATATTCTAGCCAGGTGGGCTCTTTCTTCTTGTTTTGACCAGTGCAGTTTACACAATGGACTATGAGGACAAGCACGGCGCTTACAAGATCGATTTTCTAGGTTAAGTGTGATAATTCCAATGCCAAAGATCGTCCCAATCAGAATCAAAGGATAGGTCTCCATCTCTAAAAGTGATATAGGATGTCATGGATTAATTTTCTAATCCTGAGGAGACCATTTCTCTTGATTCCTTTTTTCTCCATGAATAGGGAGTACTGGAATTAGCAAAGTAAATCTTGAATCAGGCCAGGGGCATTTTCTTGGCCATCCATGGAAGTTCCACCCTTGGATTTAGTGGAGCCTTGGGTTTCTAATACAGAAATTTATAATAAACTTTCTAATATAAATCCTCTTGTTGATGAGTTCCTTATACCCTCTTTATGTATTATTATTTATTGTCAATGAGTTACATTAGCTGATGAAACCACTTACTTTTTATATCCCGAGGTCATTCTAGATAACAATATGGTTCTCAACTTTCCCAAGCATCATCAACATTTAGGAATATATAAATTTAACTCTATGTGGCATGGTTCCATCATATTTCACCATATGGTAGCCACAACAACCCATGAATTCATGTATGGGGATCCTTGCCTTATGCCTAGTAGTGGGCACAACTCGATGTGATCTACTAGATTGTGCTGCACCTTGTACATATGTATTTTAATTTTAGTATCATGTGTGAATTAAGGACATTATTGAAACCTCATATATTCTAAAATATGTAAACGAATCACAAAAATCAAAAAATAAAAACTATATGGTCACAATTGACCTAATCCATGTTTTAATTCTTTTATTACGTGATTTAACAATGGGTGTAGCCTTTCCATATGATTTTTACATGATATAGTAGTGTCTTTAATGAAATGTCCCTTGGAGCCCAGCTGCATTTCCCTTGAACCTGACATGTTGTGGTACATCATTTCCATCATTTCCATCTTCATTGTGCCTTTGGTCTGACCCCTTAAGTTGTGATATTAACCCATCCCTTTTTGCAACTCATAGCTTGTTAGCAAAAATTTCATGAACATGGTTTCCCTAGATTGGAACCTATTTTCCTTGTTAGTTTCAAGGAAACATTACTTTCCTATATAGAAATATCTGACCTTGTCCTACCATGACATATCTAATCTTCATTTACTCTACCTTATCATCTTCTAGATTTATACCAATAGGATTCTATTGTCTTTATACATTGTGATTTCTAATAAATTTAGCCTCTCTTATGCATGTTGATAAGCCTTAATCTCATTTCACCATTGTTGTCACATTATCCTTAGATCATTGCTCTCTTTCACTTGGTGTCGTTACCTTTCTTGGAAGGGCCACTTTGATGAGTGGTCTCCTTTGCCAAACTCTCTACTTCACTTTGCTCAGTGTAGTTTTGTTAGCTTGGAACTAGTTGGTATGATTTATGATTTAAGAAATTTTTTATGACCCTATCATCCAATACATTATAGTGAAAGAGACCCAAGTTCAACATACCTCTGTTGCTAGCCAAAATGCATCCCCTTTCAACCTTGAGTTTACTTATCTGTGTCTTACCAGGGAGTTATTACATGTTATAGGGGTTAAATTACATAATTCAGTAATTTGTCATAATGATTTTGTCACAATTTCATAATTATAAAAACATAACTTTTTCATAATTGACAAAAAGGTTCTAGACTTTATCATTCCTAAGGAAATCATCTTGACATAATTATGTACAAGTCAGATAGGGGCTCAATATAGAGAAGTTTCCAAACATCTCAAACCTGCAAGTGTCCATATAATTTCTCCTGGAGGATAGAACAAACCTATATAATCCAACCCTATCAAGAGAAAAGGGGCTAGATCTAGTTTAAATCTCCCTACATCCAAATCTAGTTAGATATAGTTATTCAAAATTAGTGAGAGAGTTTTGATACATTGTTGTGTATTTAGACACTATCTCTAATCTACGAGGAGATTGGGACTGCAATTTTAGGAGGAGTGCTCTCATTCGATCAATATACTATATCATTTTGATTTATTAATGAAAATGTAATTCCCTTCCCATCATATTGATTTCTATAGTCTCCTTTATGTTATACATTAGGTTTGAGTTATATTCATGTTAATGGATTGTACAAAATATGTGGTTTTGTATATTTTTTGTTTGAATGTGTGTAGGTTCTCATCATTTCAACCCAAGTAGTGACAACTTCTAGTGGATCCCTCAGGGTAGTTTCACCAAATAACAACCTCTTCAATTAGAAGGTACACTCTATTTTCTTGGATTTGCCATTTCTGTGATGGTATGGATGTACATGGAATTTGTTTCACTACACTTTCTTCATACACAACCTAGTGGAATTTCGGAAAAATCCATGTAGCTCCTTGTATCACATCTTTTTTTGGTACAACACCATTATTCATAAGTAAACACTTAGTAATAATTTTTTAAATTAAAATTACAAAAACTATAAAATACCCTCGAAGGTTAGCTCAATTGGTTATGTCCCCATCATTAAAGTGTCTCTAATATCTAGAGGTTACAGCTTCAATTTTCAATTCCCTTGACACTCTCTAAGTTAAATTCCATAGTCTATACCTAGTACAAATATTATATAGATAGTGAAGATTCCATAGTCTATAACTAATACAAATATTCTATAGATATAATTACCAAAAATAAATAAATAAAAAGTATTATATTATAACAGTTATGGTAAATATAAAACATAATATTATAAATAATTGAAAAAATATATCTCGTTGTAATAATATAATTCAAAAGACCATGAAAGTTAATTAAATTTAAGAAATTCTTATCCAACAATATTACTATAAAACTGGTCAAATGCCCTTTAATTATTTCTAGGCATATATTAAACGTGAAATATAGGATTTTCAAAATGATGTCCCATAGTAGTCTTATGTGATGGGTAATATTGTGAAATATATCTAGTTTGGAATCTGGATCTCGAAGATGGGTATTTGCGCATGAAACTGTAGATTGAATACTGTAAAATTTGGAATTTAAAGTTAAAATTCTCTCCTCACTTATTATTTGAGGTCTCGTTGAAAATCTGTATAAAGTGGAATTACTAATTCCTGCAAATACTCATAAAAAACCCAAAACATTAAGAATGTGCGTTCTTTTTATGTTGAATTTCTATTGTTACCATAGTGTAGTGGTGATGGGAAATGTTACACGATAAACCAAATGGTGTGGCATATGTTTATGAGTGAACATTGTGAAGATCAATGTTTCCCTACAAATTCACTTTGTGTCCATTTTAGTTTCTGTCTATGTCACATAAGGATGGAGTTATCTTAGTATTTATGAATTTTCCAACTGTGTATATATTTTTAGAGCATTTTAATTGTGGAAAATTCTTTTTTTTTGTGTAGTTCAATTCAATTTTTTGCGTTTTAATTTTTGGTGTTTATGCAACCCAAGCGTATAGTTTTCTGCTTTATGAACTTTTGAGCTGTGTGTGTAATTTATGATAAATTTTATTATGTTTGAAACTTGAGTCTTGTAAGCTTCTATCTAGTTTTCTTCAATAAGAGTGCCCTATAACTTTTTTGAGAGTAGCGTCTACAGTGGTTATCTACCATTGAGTGGAAAACGATGCAAGGGAACTTTTGTTTAACAATTTCTTATATGTTAACTATGAGATTGCACTATTGAAAGATGAATAAAAAGTGTAGAAACAATTCACAATGGGGTGTTATTTTCTGTGAAGTAAGACTTCATAATATTCATAGATACTATTTTCCAACATGTTTCATTGGCGGTGTTGATTGTGGTAACCAAAGTCTAGTTTTCAAGATCCCGATGAATGGAGAGAAACATGAAAGTGTGGGAACATTCTAAGCATTCGTCCCGAGAATCGTGGGGAAATTGGATAATGCGTTTGTGGTATGAGCATTTTTATCGAAAATACGTGCAAGATATATGAGTAATTACCTTAAAAAGAGCAAAGAGAGACCAACAGAATTGCTAAATTGGAATTGTTGAATTGGAAAATTTGTACTTTGGTTTTAAATAATAATTGTTCTAGTAGATTTAGGTTTTCTAGTGTATTTATGTTAAGTTGGTAATACACAATTAAAATAATAATTCAAATATTGAGAGACTAGGGCTGACCAATATATAATTTACCACTTATTCTACCAATGAAATATTTAGAACTATTGTGAAGAAATATTGACGTTCTAGTTATGCCAGAGGAAACTGTAGGTACTTATTACTTTTGCCTCATTTTTGCCATTCTATGACATTTCATGAAGGGCATTTAATATTTTTAATTTTTTCCAATCTATTATATAATGGCATTCAAAATATAAGTTACATTCTTATTTCAATTTATATTCCCTATTATTAGTGATTATCTGATTAAGAAAATTATATATATTTGTTATAAAGAAAATAATAATTTTTTAATACTAATAAAGATTATACAATAATTATATATTTAATTTATTTAATCATATTAATAAAATTTACATTTTGAAAAATTGTTATTTTTGTATAATTATAATTTCCAAAATATAAATAATGATTAAACATCGAAATAAAGAACATACAATTTAAAACAAAATTTCATAGTACTTTTTAAACTCTCAAATGCATACATGATATGTTCTAGTTAAAGTAATGATAATCTATTCACGAGGAAAAATGACAATATATCTATATGAAATTTTAAGATTCAATCCATAGGAAAATTTTAAGATTTCATCCATTACATAAGATCCTAAAGATTTGTACTTTTATGTGTAATAAAAGATAATATATATTATTTCATTTAGCTAGTTTTATTTCAAAATATTATTGTGGTTTTTTCATATTGCTATTAATTTAGTTTAGTTAGTTAGAAAACTTCCTAAGTCTACATTCATAATATAGTATTCAAATTATAAACTTATTAATATTCTTTTTAGATAAAATTAAATAAGTTTTGACAAATACATAACTACATTAAAAATTTCATTGTTGCTATTAAAGAAATGAAACAAGTCTCTTTTATTTAATATTATGTTACTAGGAGCTTAACTCTCTACTCATTTTTAATTAATTTTAAAAATTATAGTATTTCTAAATTTTTTTAAATGATATAAATATTAAATATTATTTTATATATTATATAATTATATATATATATTATATATATATATGAGAATTAAAAATTTGAAAAATAAATCAATGGTTTCACATTAACCTATATTATATATAAATTTTTCTACTCATTTTTAATTAATTTTTAAAAATTTATTAGATTTCCAAATTTTTTTATTATGATATAAATATTAAAATTTATAATTATAATATACATATATATAAAAAAGAGAATGACAAATAAATCAATGTTTCACATTACCCCCCACACACACAGATATATATATATATATTATATATTATATTATATATATATAATATATATAAATAATTTTCTACTCATTTTTAATCATTTTCAATTAATTACTATATTTTTCAAATTTTAAAATATTATAATAAATTAATAAATATATATTTTTAAATTAAAAATTTTATTAATTAAAAATAAGGATGAATAATAAATCATGTTCAACATTATCGATATATAAGAAAATTACAATTCACATGTGTGTTTTACATTATGGCCAAAGATAATGTATTCAACCATCATTTCTCACTCTAATATTCAATATAATATGAAGGAAATGACTAAGACACTTAATCTTTGAGATTTAACATTCTTTTCTAAATTAATGTAAAGTATAAAATAATGAGATGAGATTTTTATGGAGTTATTAAATGTAATTTGCTAAATTCAAATAATAATAGTAAAATATAATATCTTTAGTATAAAGGTAAGTTTAAAAGTGATAAATATTATAATTGCAAACTCAATGTCTAGACACACACAGAAGAGGCACATCCATTATTCTCCATTCATAACTAAGACCTTTTATTATCATGATTGTTTCACAATGTCGGTTCATGTTCTCAGTCACTCTCATACTAATTTGATGACTTAACTCCCATTTTTACAAGCTCATTGAAGTCAATGGCCACCAACCTTCGCAATGGGGAATAAGGAGGTGGAGGGTTGATCCACTCACAATGACAAGAATTTTTTAAGCCAAGAGAGTGCATGAAAAACCCTAGAGAAGTCAAGCCTTCTATTTAACTTTATCCTTATCTAATTGAAAATTAACACAAGCTAATGTCTATAGATATGTTTAAATACATATTTTTAAATTTTTAAATTAACACATTTATATAACAAATATAATTAAAACATAGAGTTAAAAACATTGCTAAACACCTCCATTACAAAAGTAAAATACCAAAACCTTCCTTTTATATATATATCTATATATATATTATATATATAATATATATATATATATATATATATATATATATATATATATATCTTGTAGTTCTAAAATTCCTTTTAATATTTTGGAAATAAATAATAATAATAATAAATGGTCTCATCATTAAAACTAACCATTGAAATTTTATTCATGCAAACATCTTTCTATATAGAAACTCACAAATATTTATAAAGGGAATTGATGACACACTCTTAATTTATCAACAAAGACGTGGCACTTGGATCACACAGCTCTCCCTAGCGCGCATCTATCGTTATCCATTCATGTAGCTGATACAATGTTTCTCAATGAAGGGTAGCCAAATTAATGCCAAGGCCTTTGATGATGTTAACCACAAATCTGTCGGTCTCATTTGCTGCTACTAGTGTCCCTTCCAGTAACACTATTGTATTTTCCATCCTTGCGTGCAACCTCTGCTCCGCTGCTAAAGTTCTTGCTGCGACTTGGGTTAGAAGGGTACCTTCCAGAGGGGGGTGCACCTGTAGCTCATGCAGTTGTGCTCTAAGAGCCCCCAACATAGTCTGATGCTATTGTATAAAATCCTGAAGCGCTTCACTTATGATATCACGGACCATCTTGCCAATGTCATGGAGATATCCTTCGGTTAAGGTGATCAGGTTAATGACAAACTTAGACGCCTTGACCTTATTCCTTGGTCCTACTCATTCTGCGATGGGCGGTTGCTTCAACTATGTGGACACAGTCCTTGGGTCCTTTATGCTTCCTCTACCTCCTGCCCTCGCTAGGCTGTTGCTTGGCCTTCATCCACCTTCGAAGTTGCTACCTCTGCCGCCTGTGCTACTGTTGCTTCTGCAGCTTTCTTCTACTCAATGGCTTTTTGTACCACTTCACGTGCTACCTTTTCCTTAGTTGCTGTTGTTTCCTGCTGCATTTTCTCAGCCAATTTTGTGATGCACAGCTTGGCATCAGCCTTTTTCTTCTCCTATGTTGGCTTCTCTAGTTCTGCTGAATTTCAAGTGTGCCATTCCAGAGGCCGTGTCTCCAAGACAGTGAAGATAGCATCATCAGTGGCTATAAAACGGAGCTTCGTCCACTGCTTTGTTGTATCCTTGCACGCCCTAATGTATACATTATTCATGGCATCTTTGAATTCTACAAAACTCTATAGACTGTTGTCCACCATAGGTGACAGGCATGGCCGTCAATTGATCCACATCTGGATGCTCATCTCAATGAGCACCTAGAAGATTTTGGTGTCACATATCCATTTCGCGTCCTTCATGGCCCAGAGCGAATTGTACTTCACTGCCTCCATTAATTCTCTGTTAATGATAGGGAATTGACCATCCTCCGGCAGCTCCCCCACTACGAGCTTTATGGATAACAACAACCATCTGTAGTGGAAGGCTTTACCTTGCTCCTGGGCTTCACAATAGTTCTCCAAAAATTCCTTGTAGAGGAATTCGAACCAGTTGAGCTGGACCCCCTCCACACACTGCTCGGCTAGTGTGACTACTGACGCCGGTACCTCATCAGCACGACACTTCCTCATAATGTTTCCAGCCAGGAGTTGGGTTGCTACGCATACCCCTTTTTCCTTGATGCTCGAGAGGGCATATCCCCTTGTCTTATTCTCTAGCTTGTATTTTTTCTTCATCGCTTCTGCAAGGGCCAAATCACTGTCCTTTCCTTCAGCTATGGTTGCGGGGTCCTTTCCTTTACAGGGGAGCTAAGAAATGCGGCTCTAATGATATAATTTCTCCCTTAGTTTTATGCTTCATTAGGTTCTCACTCCCTAGGTGCAGGAACTTCTCGCAGTCAGCAAGGTCCCAGTCTTAAAATTTCATGGCTGGCTCGCGGCCTAAGTACGTGCCCTCAAACACAATGCAATCTGGGAGGAGCTAGGTCTAGAGTGAACTCTTTGTTTCTTCCAGGTCCTTCAGCACTTTGATTTTTCCTTTTCGTGGAGGGACATACGCGAGCAGTTTTGCTGCAAATCATATTGGTTGAATATCTTCATCCATATCTTCATCTTCTTCCGCTGTGATGATAAGGGCATGTAAATCTTCTTCTTCCTCATCTATGTTGATTGTGACAGCTTTTCCTTTATCGACCATTGATAGCTTACTATGTAGTGGGTTCCTCGAGGACAAACATATGGGGGCCATTGCTTGTTTATCTATTTTGGGCCTTGACGTTTGCAGTGATTTGGTGATTTCTGTCACAACCCTCGCACCTTCTGGAACATCCTCCACCATGCAGGTCTGCGCAGCCTCGCCAGCGATTACTTGTTCAATTTCCAAACCATCCTTAGTAGCTTTCATCATATCTCGGCTTTATTTTGTCACTCGCGAACTTAGGGGCTCAATTATAACTCGAATCTCAATGCTCAATGCTCTTATCAAGCGCTTAATTCTCAAATGACCAACTGTTGTTCGCTGGCCATCCGTTTATGTTTTATAATGCCTTTTGAATTCAAATTCGACCATTCCCCTCAATTTTAGACCATTAATGGTTTCTTGGCAGACGATTTTCCCAAATCTTGGCCATAAATTGCATCTTAAATGCTTGTCACCTACTCCATTTGGTGTTACATTGAGCATCCCATCATGAATAGTGACTCCAATGGTCACTTTCCAGCCAATCCATGCAATAGCATAGCCCTCTGTGCACGGTCGCAGACCCTAGGACCCTCTACTTTTGCATACATCCCCAATATTGTGCAACTTCCTGGAAGAATAGTTTATAGTCCTGCGCTTCCTTTCAACTTCCTAGAGCACTAAGGTTGTCTTTCCTATAGCTAGTCAGGTGGTCGCACCACCCATGTGGGGCTCCATCCCGTCCTCCACCATGGTTCACAGAGAATGCACACCTTCTTTTGTTGTGATCGGCATTGCACATTTTACTACTCGCAATGCGCTACCCTGGTCACTATGTTTGGTGATATGTGGTCCAAGCCAAGGGAATAGCCTAACTAGTTCATGACGATAGTGCTCAAACTTGTCAGTATGATTGTTCACACCTTGCCTTACAATCGTAGCTTTTTTGACGCAAAACACTTGCTTTATCTCGCCCTCTAGCTTCTTGACCTTTGTGTCCATCGAAGCACTTTTCTCCCTCAATCGTACACGGTCTTTTTCAAGTTCATGAAATCTAAGGATTCCCTATCAGATTTCTTCCTTGAGTCTTATGGGTTTTGTTTCTCGCAGCTGTGTGATTCCTTCAATCCAGGCTTCATAGTCTATCTTATCTATAGTTGCTGCTATTTGTGAACTAGGCTTCGCATGTTCCATAGGAAACAGAGATCCTACCTCATACTTCAACTTTGAGAGTGCTTATGCTATCACGGTTTTGAACATGGTCCTATAAGCCCATAGAATCGCTTGTATGCACAGGTCCCAATGAGTACATCCCACATGGTGGATTGTGTTCAGCACTTCACACACCTTATCAAAGGCTTCACCGTGTATAATATTTGGTGCACTTGGGCTTATCATACTCCATCGTTCGCACCCTCATCTTGCTCGCTCTTGCTTGTTGTTCCCATTTCCTATCGTAAGGATGCTGTGCGTTCGTGCAGATTGCTGTGGAGCGCTTGAAAGGTATGCTTTTTGAATAGTAATCTAGCGGTTTTCTAATAAGTTTCCTAACCCTTTCTGCATTATAAGTCTAAAGAATAAAAGGATTTTGATAAATTGTGTGAAAATGGACAAACAAAGCTCAATCACCAATAATCGATGTTTTCTATGCAGAAGGACGCGGAAACAGGGGATCATCGAGCAAAAACAAGAAGCAAAGGGAAAGCAACTGCTGTCCCATCGCTAGGGAACCGGATGCAGACGCGATCAAGTAAAATTAGAGTCGAATGATCCAGGAAAAGAACGTGGGACACCAAGACGGAGAACGCAAGAAAGGAACGAGAAAAACTGAACGATTAGCGAATCCCTCAGGATCTCTGATCCTGAGGGATCGCTGCTTTAGCTTATCTTTTGTATCTAGATATCTCCGTCATTTCTGTTATATAAAGATACCACGCCATTGAGCATGGGGGGGGAGATCAATAATTGTAACTACATGATTCAGAACAGCTTTGAGCATTAAGTTTTGCTGAGACCTGATTTTGTGTACCTTTGTTAATGCAATCAATATAAAGGACTTTGTGTTCACTTCGTTTCTGCATCTGAAGTAGCTTCAAGCGGTGTACCATTGGTAGCCAAGGGCCCAACTCCGACGGTCACTCGCTGTTGTATCATACGGTGATTGGTGTGGTTTGATTATTTCTTTTGTTTCAGCAATCTGATATATCTTTTATATGATAGACTATGCTTCTTAGCTAATCTCTGAATCTGAATAAGTTTCCTAACTCACGTCTCTGTGTTACATAAAGTGAATCTATTCGAATTGCATCCATTTCTATAACAAGGTATTAGTATGACTAGTATCATCATTGGATTCATATAAAATAAGTGTTTACGAGACTTGAAGACAATATCACTTTGTTCAGAAATATAGTCACATCATACATTACTCTCGGATTGTTGTAATAGTTTAGAACGTGTACATCCATTTGCGTTTACTGTTCCATTTGCGTTTACTGTTCCATTTGAGTTTGTTGTTCCATTCGATTGACGTTTCTTGTTTGCTGTTCCATTTACTTATGCTGTTCCATTTGATTACTGCTGTTCCATTTCATAACTGTTGTTCCATTTACTTTCGCTTATCCGCCTTTGTCGCTTTCGCGTGATAGCAGGCCTAAGACTGTCGTGAGCCCAGCAAGACGCTGCCTGACTCCCAGATCTATAAGTCCATGCTTTGGTTTCCTTATTTATCAGTTTCTAAAGGGAAGGGTTATTGGTTTCGTACCCTTGACTGATCAATTGCTTTGTGTGATTTTATCTTTTGAGTTGGTTTAGTTACAATTTAGTGTCCGTTTCCTTTCAAATCATTAGAGCGCTATACTACCGAGCATTACTTGGGCAAAATAGCCTCGGATTGAGTTACTCCTTGAAAGAACAAAACGATCCCGGATTGACTTAATAATGTGGAATAATTGGTGGTGTGAGAGACTCTAGTTATCGCTCTACAGGTTGTTACAAGCTTTCAGTTTAGTATCTAGCCCTACCAAACCAAAGAGGGCTCTCTCCATGAGATCACAACCAAAGAATTGACTGGAATATAAAAAGATTTTAGGCTAGATATGCTAGGCTCATATAGGTTTTGAAAATTTAGGGTTTTGATGCTAGACAAGCGATGGAAACCACATAATTAGGTCAAAGGATCAAAAGGGTAACATCAACAAAGATATAAAGGAGCAAGGTATAAACAGTTTTGTGATGTTTTAGGGTTGTCAGTGTAGTGTAGTGTTCAGAAGAAATAAGAGGTCTTAATGAGCATATATATCATGAATTCATTAAGCAAGAAAGAAAATAACACATAATGATATTCCCAACAAAACAGATCTTTATGAAAAGAATTCTTCTTATAAACTTAAGGAAAAACCACTGAAGAACTGATGAATGGAAAGAGAATATGAATATATTTCATATGAAACTATAATAGATAAAATACAAGATCACAAACTCACTTCACATGAATTCCTAGATAATGGCTGCAATTGTTCCTTTGATTTATTGAAAATGCTCAAGCACAAAGCTACAAGATTTTTCTCCTCAGATTTCCAGCGTTTCTCTTTGACTGAGAAAATGATACATATATGTCAGGCTAGGAGGTAACTCCTCAAATGTAATTATCTTCTTCATTCAGGTTATTCATTATTATATACAAGAGGGAGTGGTTGTTCAGTTCATCTCCCAATGACTCTCCATTTTCTCTATTATTTAATTACATTAATTATAGTTGTTCACCCAATCCATATGATTAGGTGTCAACATTCCCCCCCTTAATCTGAACGGATGTTGGTGAGTCCAAGCATCATTCTGAATCTTTCAAGCTTTTCTCTTCTTAGCGCTTTCGTGATGATGTTTGCAATCTACTCATTAGTGGAACAATGACGAAGATGGATTGTTTTGGCCTCAACATGATGTCGAATCAGATGATATTTTGTATTGGTGTGCTTCATTCGATCATGGAACTTTGGGTTCTTGGCCAACTTTATTACTGAGGTATTGTCAATCATAAGTGGAGTCAATTGTACTTGTTTTACCTGCAAATCTTCAAGAATTTTCCTGAGCCACACAATTTCTTTTGTTGCCTTAGCTGTTGCCACATATTCTGCCTCTATTGTTGAATCTGTTGGAACTAGTTGTTTGTGTGATCTCCAGGAGACAACTCTTGATCCAAGACTCATAGCATAACCTGAAGTAGATACCCCAGTTTTTTTATCTCCATCGAAGTCTGAATCAGAGTATCCAATCAAGCTCAAGTCGCCCACCTGTGTATACTTGATTCCAAAGTCTTGAGTTCCCTTCAAGTACTTTAGAAATCTTTTTGTAGCAGACCAATGTCCCTCACAAGGATTTTTCATAAACCTGGAGAGGATTCCAATAGCAAAATAAATGTCTAATCTGGTAGTAGTTAGGTAGTTGAGACTTCCTACAAGTTGTCTATATTTTGTTGCATCCTCAAATTATTTTCCTTCAATGGATGTGAGATTTAAGTTTTGTTCCATTAGAGTAGTTAGAGGATTGAATTCAGTCATGCCAAACCTGTTCAACAGATCTCCAATGTACTTCTTTTGAGAAAGGAATATGGACTTTAGATGTTGAGTTACTTCAATACCAAGATAGTAATGAACATATCCCAAATCATCATTTCAAAACCTTTCCTCAATTCCTTCTTTATGGATGCAATGTAGCTCTCATTGTTCCCTTTCATCAAAAGATCATCTACATATACCACAAGATATACAACTGTTGTTCCAACCTTCTTGACAAACAAAGTTGCATCATCAATATTATAATGTTTGAAATTGAGTTTCAGAAGATGCTCAATTAGTTTTTCATACCAAGCTCGTGGTTCTTGTTTGAGGCCATACAAGTATTTCACAAGTTTTCATACTTTATGTTCATGTCCTTTTACAACAAATCCTTTAGGATGGGACATAAAAACATTATCTTTTAGATCTCCATTCAAGAAATCAGTTTTTACATCCATTTGATGGATTTTCTAACCATTTTGAGCTGCTAGGGAAAAGAGTGTCCCGGTGGTAGCCCATTTTGTTGTGGGGAAAAATTCTCCTCATAATCGACCCCTTCCTTTTGTGCAAAACCTTTTGCCACAAGCCTGGCTTTGTGCTTGTCAAGTGATCCATCAACTTTATACTTGTTCTTGTAGTCCCACTTGCAACCAATTGGTTTGGTTCCCAATGGAGGATCAACCAGCTTCCAAGTTCCATTCTTTATTAAGGCATCATACTCCTTTTGCATTTCTTCTTTCCATTCATCATGAGAGGAAGCTTCTTTGAAGGAATTTGGTTCAAAATCTATAGAAAAATTCAATTCACAATCATAAGAAACATCCATATTAACAGGTGAATCAGATTCATCTACATCGCCTCCATTTTTCTAGTTTGAATTTCTAGTTCTTGTCCTCCCAACCTCACCAGGATGAACACTTTCAAGTGTCTTTGTTAGCCACTTTGGGGGATGTTTCTTAGATGGTCCAAGCTGCTCCGTTGATTGATTTGGGACTAAATCAAGATTGAGTCTCCCAATTTTGTCAATCACATCACTCAAAGTATCATATGTTGCTGGAGTTTCATGCGGTAGAGAGAGTGTTTCAGAAGAAGATTCCATAGGTTGATCTAGTATAGGAATCCCCCCTTCAAGATGTGGAATCTAATTATCAAATTATTGAAATGATTTTTCATTTGTGAATCTATCCAAGTGATCAAGTTGTTGCTCAACAACATTGTCAGTTTTGGATGGTTCAATAAAGATTACATCTCTAGATACAACAAACTTTTTATTGACTTCATCATAGAGACGGTATGCTTTGGAGGTGTTTGAATACCCCAGGAAAATACACTTATGACTTCTTGCACCAAGTTTGTTTCTATGTACCTTTGGTATCAAGGAATAACATGTGGAACCAAAGACCTTGAGATGCTTTACCGAAGGAATGTGCCCATACAACATTTCATAAGGAGTCTTGTTTCTAATAGCATTAAATGGACATCTATTCTTTACATATACAACACATAGAACTGCATCAGCCCAAAACATCAATTTTACATTTTTGAAGAACATCATGGAGCACACCATATTTAAGATTGTCCTATTCATTCTTTCAGCTACTCCATTCTGTTGGGGATTATAAGGCACAATTGTTTGATGTTTGATCCCATGTTGGAAAAGATAGTTTTCAAATTGATTTGAAGTGTATTCTTTTCCATTATCAGTGGGAATAGAGCCAATATGAGATTGTGCATCATTTTCAATCTATGTATGAAAGTTCTTGAATGTTTGAAAAGCATCAGATTTGTGCTTCAATAAATAAATGCAACACATTCTGGTGTAGTCATTGATAAATGTCATCATATACTTATTTCCATTTGCAGAAGGAACAGGCATTGGACCACATAAATCTAAATGAATGAGTTCAATTTTTCTATGTGCTCTGGAATGTGAATCCTGAAAGGACTATTTCCTATGCTTTCCTAGAATGCAAGAATCACATTGCTTAAGTTTCCTAGGAGTTGTAGGCAAACCGGTAACACCATTTTTCTTCAACAAACAGAGGTTGTCATAGTTCAAGCATCCAAATCTAGCATGCCATAATAAACTTGATGGAAATGTACCTTCTTCATACTAAGAATTGTATGAGAGGTTTTGTGCACGAGCAGAGGTACCCTGCAACTTGAGAAGCCTTTCTTCTTCTATCCCCGTCATGAAAAGTGAGTGTTTTGATGCTTTTCACACCTCAAGCTTGCCATCAAACATATGAATGGAGTGTCCTTGCTGGTGGATGTGGACCAAGGACAACAAGTTTCTCCTGATTCAGGAGCAACTTTCCAAATAAGTCTTCATTTACTCCAATATTACAGTGTGCCACAACACAACATAGTGAGCGGATATAGGTGCTTTACCTTTATCTTTGTCATTATTTTTACCTTTGGGTTGGTTTCTTTCTTGCTCAATTATATCCCAAGGCAACGTGCATGTGGATGCATCATGTGATCCATCTCTTTTGCAGTGTATGCAATGCAAATCTCACTTTTCTCCTTGAGAGTGTTTGCCCCCCTTACCTCTAAAATTTCTTCCTCTTCCTCTGGAAGAATCTTGAGCAAGATTCTTTTCTCTATGTGCAAGGCACACAACCTCTTTAGAAGATTGAGGAGATGTATTCTTCCCAAAAGCTTTCTCTCTTTCAGCAATTTTTTTCACAAGGGAGTCAAAGGTACTATTTTTGAGGTTTCCATTTGCTTGCAATGACTCAAGATAATTTGAGTAAGTGGGATAAAGTGCCTTGAGAAAAGCTATTAGAGGAATATCCAGTTCAACATTAGTGACTTTGATATCATGCATAATAGATTTTACTTCTGATGCAAGAGCAAGAGGATCATCATTTTGTAATTCAAGGGTGAACAGTTTAATCATGAGTTGAACAAATTCAAGTGCATAGTGTGAGTCATAGAGTTCCTTCAGTTTTTGTAAGGCTTCGAAAGCATTTGAAAATCGAAAAATATGGTGACTCACCTCTTCATTTATTGATGCTGCAATTAATGCATAAGCTTTGTTGTTCTTATTTTCCCAAATGACGAATTCCTTGTTTGAGGTAGGTTTTTATGGTTCTTTGTCTCCGTCTCCAACACACACTCCTTTCCATAGATCATTAAAAATGAGAGTGTGTTTGATTTTTCATGACCATTCTGGATAGTTTTCCTTACCGGTGAGAACCACTCCCACAATAGATATCAATGAATGCATTTTTAAAAATCTATGTGTTGTAAAAATAATTCTGCTATCAATAAAAAAAAATTGTACTTCTGGTGGTAAAACAATTACAATATGATATGTATAGGGCGGAGGTAAAAAAAAATCGGATTTATTTATATGGAGGAGCGAATTTGTATGGATTAAGAGCAGTGTATGATGTGGAATCAAAGCATAGAGTTATATGGAGTCACTACGAGTGGTGGGACTGACGTTGTGAGTTGAGAGGCAGAGGATACCGTATGGAGGATATATGTGGAGCAGTGACAACATGGTAGGAGGGGTTGTATGGGAGTAACCATAGTGTGGGAGGAGCAGCACAACATGGGAGGAGGGGCCGTATGGTTCGAGGAGCAGCGCAACATGGTAGGATTTTAACGCAGCGAATGGAGTGAGCAGAGTTGCAATGGGATAAGGAGGAGCAATGGCGCCAGCACTTATGGAGGAGTGGTATGGAGGGAGGGCTGAAGCTGAGGGGTGACTTCACCTTCGTATTCAGGAAAGGAGGCCCGCATGAAACTATTTCAATGTCCTCCTCACACCATTCCCATGTTTCTCATGCACCATCTGAGTGACAGACCAAAGAGGAGGTGCTGTATATATCCGGTAATGGCGCCAATGAGAAACATTACAAGTATCCACAAAGTTACAATTGGCTCATACAAAAAATGTTATCGCAATGTTTAAAAATTATTTACCACAGAGGCAACATACTGTCAGACCATGTGTTGTGAAGGAGCTACGTAGCATATGGAGTGAGCGTTGAAGCTGAGGACGGTATATTCATTGTGTATGAGCGCAGGAGCAAGCGTAGTATTAACAACTGCAACAAACAACTCCTTTGGCTTCAATGCATGAGATTTTAATCTTTCACAACTTTCACGTAGAGATTTGGGACACCAAGGTTATGCATTGCAGGATAGATTTTCTGTCAAAAGAGAGGGGCAAAGGATAGACTGCAAAAGAAATGGAAAATGGCAGAAGGGAGTTACAAGGGTAGAAAGGGATGCCAAAAATGGAGCTGGATCTGATACCATGTCAGGCCAGGAGGTAACTCCTCAAATGTAATTATCTTCTTCATTCAGGTTGTTCATTATTATATACAAGAGGGAGTGATTGTTCAGTTCATCTCCCGATGACTCTCCATTTTCTATATTATTTATTTACATTAATTATAGTTGTTCACCTAATCCCTATGATTAGGTGTCAATAACATAGGCCAAAATAAACTATTGCTCCACCCTTAGGGTTCGAATCCATGAGCAGTGGAAGAGGTCCCAAGAATATCTCAACCAACAACTGGGACTGAGAAGGTTGAATACAAACTCTTCATTTAGACTTTGATTTGAGTTTTTCCTCATTAATACAACCGAAGTTATAATAAAAACAAATTAATAAGCTAATTTACCCACAATTAAATCATCTAAACATTGAAATAGTAAAATTACATCATCCTTTTGACTTTTACCAAAGTCGATCTAGGAATTAAAAAAATATACACAGTGAAAATCGTATAAAAATCTCATAAATTTCCAGGTGCACGACAAGCTGTTGGAGGCCATTTTTGAGTGCCTTTCTAAAGTCAACATCTAGATCTGTAGCATGTTCTGGAAATATGGGAGAGTGTATATGTCTTTAGAGTATTTTTGTAGTCAAAATGACCCATTTTTGGCTGAGATATAGCCATTCTCCCAAGGTGTCTCTAGGTGCACAGTGAAATCGAAAAAGAGGGGAAAAAAGGTGGATTTTGGCCTCTTTTTTGAAAATTTCCCAAAAAATGAGCCCTGGACCAGGAAAGTGGGAAAATGGGTTTTGAGAGGGGGTCATAATATTTCCAAAAATGTTGAGTTTCCATCATTTGGAGCCTTGAGGAAGAAGCGCAATGTGAACTCACTTCCCTCCTAGATAGAAATTGCCAAAAATTGCAAGTCTGCAGCAAAACACAAAATTTTCTCAAAATCCTCCCAAAATTTGTTCGAAGATGCTCGATGAGGAATATTATGCAACCATAGATGCATCAGTAAGAAAATATAACTTACCCTTCTCCTATTGGCTGATTAGGGTTTAATCTAGTTGGGCTTTCAACTGCTTGATTTTTCCCTTGCAAAGTAGATTTTCCTTGTAGTAGTAGATGGCCATTTTCCTTTGTAACTTGTTATACCTGTTGGCCTTTTCAAGGAGCTTCTCAAGGTGTAAATTGAACTTTTCAAGCTGTTAGAGCCTAGATTGACCTCAGGCTAAAAGAAGGCAATCCTAGGATAATCACAAACCAAGCTTAACATGGTAGCTAACCCTTCTAGGTCGGGAGAGGGCTCTCTCGTGAATCTCAGTCAATATGATTGGATAAAATATGGATTTTAGGCTAGGTATAGTAGCTCTAGGTTTTTTTTTATTATTTTGTTGATTTTCTTGCTGGATCAAATGGAGCCAAACAGTTTTGGAGTCCGGGAAAGCAAATCAGGATGCAGGGTGTTCTATGGGGCAAGGTAGGTAGGTGCTTTGGCACTTGAAATTGAGTGAGATGAGAGGTTTAATACTAGTGAGGAGTTGAGGAGGACATGCAAATATCATGTATCCTTCTCAAATAGTTGAAAACATAGAAAACTAAATGGCTTCCCAAGGTAGAGCATTGTAAACAATGAATTTAACCTATCTATCTTGATGTCATTCAGCTAGAAGCAATGAATTAGATTGTGGCACACATAAAACATGAGAAATAATGATAACAGAAGAAGAAACTATGAAAAAACACCATAACACAAGTATCCCATAAAAATAGTTGCAAATCCTGGTTTAATTCCTTACCAAACTATTGATAAAGGTGTACAATATTGCTCAGAGCATCCAAGAGAGTCCAACCTTTGCTAATGATAGAAAAAATACATAATATAGACATTAAACCACCTATGCTAGTTATCAGGGGTCAAAACCAAGAGAAAAAAAGTTGTCACAACCATTTCCACACAGGGAACATGAATATAGGTAGTGGAACAACTTGCCTCTATAAGCATGGAAACTGATTCATTGACCCTAAAACCACCTCAAACTGATGAATCTACCCTCTAAGATCATTTCAATATTAAATTTGCATGCCAAGTCATTAATTAAAATCATAAAATCATCCATGAAGATAGAGAAAGTCAACTTGTAGTGAAAGTAGGAAAAAATTTGATTTTCTGGCAAACTGGTCAAAAGCGCAGCGCCATGAGCCAAAAGCGCAATGCCGCTTTCCACCCACTTTTGGAGGCCTTCCCGTTAGCCAAATTTAGCCCAAGATGGTTCATTGTAAATGTATTCTTGTCTTGTTTCTGGAATAACTTTAATTGTTTCGGTTGGAGGTCATTTTCCCCCTCAAAACTAAAATCTCCCAAGGCTACTTCTGTGTGTCCAAAAAGAGGCAGAGAGGTCATTTTTGGGTAGTTTTTTTACCTTTTGGTGACCTAGTTTTGCTCCAACATTACTGAAACTTTCAGGGATGAATTCTCTCATCATGCGGAATCCAAATATATAAGACTTTCCTCCAACAAGTGCTCCAGGGAAAATATCAGTGCCATTTCCTTTTTTCAAAATTTCAAAATTTGAAAAAGACAAAAAATCATCAAAACATGCCTAGATTTGGTATGGAACACCACCATTAGTTGCTTTGATGGGCTAGTGAGGCTTCAAATAATCTCTTCAACTTATCTTACTCCTTTTTTCTCTTTAAATCCTTCGTCAACCTAGCTTTAAGTTTCCTGATCTTTATGTTACAGATTTTATTTCGGGTCAAGTAATGATAAGCCATGTGGCGAAGCATCTTCTTGTCCCTGTTGGCCTTCTCAATCAGCCCCTCAAGGTGTATGTTGACCCTCTCAAGCCAAGTTTCCCTATCATTCTCAATCTCATGTTCAATTGAAGTCAACTTAACATTAGCCTCCTTTTCCTTTTTCCTATTTTCTTTGATCATTTGTAGGTCCATGAGGATTTGCTTGTTGCTCAATTGCTTGTATTCTTGCTCTAAATATTTGATGATGAACTTAGCTCTCTCTAAGTTATCTGAAAAGGATTGTATTTCAACCTCTTGCTCCTTTATGATCATGTTTTTGACAATCTTTGGATCCTGAGCTTCCAAATCAATAATGTTAACTCCATGATGAGTAAAGTGTTGTTGTGTCTCCTTATGCTCAACAAGATCAAAATCTCTTTCCTACTCATCACCATGATCCTCTTCTTGCACCTTTTCCTTACATTTTCTTTTTCCCTTACTTTGTTGCTCAACCTATACCTGCTTTGCTGGAGAAGAAGGCAAAGCCCCTTCCACACCTTGTGGAGATAGCATTTTCCTGATGCCTGATGACGAAGGCAAGACCCGTTCCACACCTTGTGGAGATAATACTTGCCTAGCAGTTGCAAAAAGTTTCCTAGTACCCCTCTATTATTTCATAAACACTGGCACTCCAACAATTTCAGTCTCTTTGAATTTTTCATGGCTTGAAGGTCCACCTTCTTTATGATGTACTGATGAAAAGATTTGAGGGCCTTTGAACATCTCATGAGAAATGAAAGTCTCCCATGGCATGTTAAGAAGGCTAAGCTGGTGTAGAACAATGATTTTAATCAAAGAGTAATGGTAGATGCTATTCAATTGCTAGGGGTATGGCTTCCTCTATACAATATGTGTCATCTTCTCAATGTTTCTAAACATGAAGTAATGGATATTCATCATATTTACTTTAGTGAAATGCATGAGAAGTCTAATGTGATAAGCATACAACTAGGACAACCTACTTTCACAAGTGAAGTACTTGATAATGATTTTCATCAATGGAGCATACATGTCTTCCAAAAACTTGAAGGGGGATACTCTCTTCATTTTGTCTTTGTATCTAGCCTTGATGTAAGGCTAATAGTACTCCTCATCAATATCCTGACCTTTGTACCAATTTTCACCCACATTTGGAATTCTTGTAGCCTCTAAGATGAAAGCTGGTGATATGGTGAAGGTTATTTCGGCAAGGGTTACTTCATTACTGTGCAAATGTGTCACAAATTGCCTAGCCAACTCATGATGAAATCTGACTCTTTCTATCATCTCACAAAAATCAAAGCATGCCTGGTGTTGAAAGTAAGAAATGGCAAGTGGACGGGCTTGAAACTCCTTCAAACTAGTAAGCTCTCTCTGATAATTCTTCCTCCTTTATGAGGCATGCTCTGTTGTATGTTTCTCTCCCTAGAGCTGTCACTGAATGCCTCTTTCTCATATTCATAATCACTGTCTCTTTCCATTTTTCTCCTTTGGTTTTGCAACATGTGGTTGTATATGGTTGTTTTGTGGATAATAGTGTGGCAACATGATGGAGGAATGGAATGGGCAGAGTATATGGAAGAGAGAGTGTGAAAATGTATGTGTGAATAGAGTTTAGGGATGGGAGTAAGGGTTTAGGGATGTGAGTAGGGTAGAGAGTGTAAATACGAATTTAGGGAAAATGTATGAGGGAATGGGATTTAGGAAATATGGTATGTGGGAATCAGGTGTAGGGAATAATGGAAAGTAGATAGGGAAAATGAAACAATAGATAAGTGAGGAAAACTAGGGTTTCACCCTAGAAGCTAGGGTTTCACCCTAGAAGCTAGGGTTTTATATTTAAATATGCTAAACACCAAACTTGGCAATCAAAACCCTAACAAAATAGATATGACAGTTGTACTTACTTGTAAGAGGGATAAAATGAAGATTTTGAGGTGAATTGGCAGTTCTGGACAATTTGGGTGATTTGGCACTTGGCTAGGCAGAAGCATAGTACCTCACAGAGGTGTGCAGCGCCACTCTGAAAGTGTAGCGCCTGTGTCAAAATACACTGGGAAAAGATACAAGGTGTGCAGCGCCAACTTAGAAATGCAACGCCCTCCTCAAAAGCACAGCGACACTCAAATTTTTCCAAAAACGCAGCACTTGACTTGTATTTGCATAGTTTTGCTTGAAATCACTCCTTGGATCTCCTTTTGGCACTTTGAATCTCAACACTAGCATAATCAAATGAAAAATAGAAGGATGGGCTTTATATGACTTTCAACTTTTTGACTTTTGATGGTGAAAAATCACTTTTATAATGTCTATGTGCTTTTTCAAATACTTTGTTTTTTGATGCTTGGTTTCTTTGCTTTGATAGGTGGACTGATGCTCAGATTCTTTGATTTTTGCAGTGGAAATACTTTGGAAAGATAACTAAATTTCCAGGAGCAGTATGGAACCATTATTACATATGAGAACATTAAAATTACATGAAATTTCAAGATAAAACACAAATGCTCTGTTTTCACCTCAAAACTAATTTTGAGGTGAGAACTTCATTAAGCTTACAAATTAACAAATTATGACTTTTTAAACATTATTTGACCTCCTCATGTCTTTGCTGACCATTATTAGCAATAATCACTGAAATTTGACTATGGTGAGAAACCCTAAGACCTAATGAGACCAAAACCCTATGTAATTGATGAAATGAACTAACAATGAGCATGGATAATTGATTGAAAGGTATGAAAGGAGGTCAGAAAGTACATATCATGAGGGAAAAATTGAAGTAAACCCTACCATTAGTAGATCCATGACCTAATGGAATGCAACCTCATCAGAATGGGACTCCTAGTATGAAATGCAAAAGAATAAATTTTGATCATTGATGGCAGTGTGAAGACACTGACACTAACATTGGCTCCAATGGGGATGGTAGCTCCTTGGAGATGCCAAGAACCATAGATCTCTGGGAACATGTAGATGAGTGCCTCATCCATTGGGAAATACAGTCAAGATACTTCAAAAATTGAAACTAACACTATGAAAACTGACTCAAGACTCAAAGACTGAACAAATCACTCCACTTTATAGCCCTCACCTCGGGCCGTAAGCTGAAATAATTCTGTACCTTTGAAAACCTGCAATGAAAAGGAAAATGGTATATGCAATGATCACATCATGATTTCAGAAATCACCTTAGAAGAAGTAGCACTTCAGGAGCCTACCATTGATTAGTCCTCCTGAACAATATTGTCCATCCATCTCCTTGACCGGAAATGCACTTTATCCTTTGTATGTAGTAATATTATAGGGTCCCTTCCATAAATTTTCAAACTTACCATGCTTTCCCTTGTCTTCATTCCTAACATCCGACCACAACACTACATCCTCAAGCTGGAATTTATCTACTTTTGTTTTCCAGTCATAGATCTTTTTGATCTTCTCCTGCAATTTGAAAGTGTTTTGAAAAACTTCCTCCCTTGTCTACTGTAAATGGATCATCTGATTTATTCTTCGCAGAAATCATCCTCCTCACTGCCCACCTCCTGTAAACGTTTCATAATTGGAACTGCAAGAGATGCTGGAAAAACTATGTCAATGCCATAAACTAGTTCAAATGGAAACATACCTATGGAATTCTTCTGGCTCACTCTGTCAGCCCACAAGGCATTAACTAACTTTCTGTGCCAACCTTTCTTATTTATTTCCAGCATCTTCTTGATGATGTTCACCAATGACTTATTGGATGATTCAGCTAGACCATTTCCATATGGGTAATATGTTGTAGAATGAACCCAAGTAATCTTATACTTGCTGCAAAAATCGATCATCTTCTTGGATTTGAATGCAGCTGCATTGTCTATGATAATTTTACTAGGACAACCGAAACGAGATAAAATATGTGATTCCAAGAATTGAATGATTACCGTATATGTGGCTTGTCTGGTCGGAATTGCTTCAATCCACTTGGTAAAATAGTTGGCTATTGTTAGGATCCATTTGTGTTGCGCCGACGATGTTGGATGGATTTCCCTGATAAAATCGAGTCCCCACTACTGAAAGGGTGCATTGACCTCAACCGGTTTTAGAGGAAGAGGCAACAATTTTCTTTTACCTTGAAAGACCTAACATTCATGACACCTCATGACTGTTTTGTACACATCTGCAAATAAAGTTGGCCAGTAATAGCTTGCTCTCAATATTTTGTTTGATGTTGTCTTCAAGAGAAAATGACCACCAAAATCACCCTTGTGAAAGTCACTCATCACCTGCTGGGCTTCATCTTCAATTAAACAGTTCAGCAAAACTCCTCCTAGATCCTTCAAATAAAGGACATTATTCAAAATGCAGAATTCGGCAGCTTTAAGTTTGAGAGATCTACCTTTGTTCTTTGTCATCCCTAGAGGTGGCAAGAGGTGTTGAAGTACATACATGATATCTGAATACCATGGTGATTGAAGGAACATTTCAAACAATTGAATTAGGGAGCTTTCTTCTTCATCTTCTGACATGGCTGCGATAAGATTTATATCTAAAGCATGCAGATTTGATTCCACCATTAACCTTGCCAGGCCTTGTCCTTTGATCAACTTTGTAGGCTTGATCTCTAAATCATATTCTAACATTACTGCAATCCATTTTCCCTGTCTTCCTTCTAGATCGATTTGTATCATCACATCCTTAACCACTACATTAGGAATGTATGCTATGATGTGTGAGTGCAGAATATACACTCTGAAGTCCTTTAAAGCTTTGACAAGAGCAAGAGCCTGTTTCTCAATTATGTTGTACCGCAAAGTAGCATCTCTAATGGTCTTGCTGAAAAATGCAATGGGCTTTTCTAGCTGATCTCTCTTTTGCATTAAAACTACTGCCATAGTATGCTCAGATGCAAATGAGAATAAAATGAAATCTTATGTATAATCAGGACTAATCAAAACTGGGGCTATAGATAAAGCATACTTTACCAGATTAAAAGACTTCATAGCTTCCTCCATCCATTTAACCACGCTATCCTTCTTTAACATATTAGTAATTTCTCTCAAATGCTTAGCTAGATTGGGTACAAATCTTCCTAAGAAATTCACCTTACCGTTAAAAGCTTGCATCTCTTTTTTTCTCCTGGGAAAATCTATCTGCTGAATTGCTTCTACCCTTGAAGGATCAATGTGAATTCCTTCCCTTGAGATAATATGACCAAGAAACTTCCCTTCATCCATGGCAAAGAGACTTTTCTTCGGATTAAGTGATATCCCAAATTTCCTACATCGCTGAAACACAATCCTTAAATGGTGAAGATGCTCATCATCTGAACCTGAAAACACTGTCAAATCATCTAAATATACAACCAGAAATACATCTTTTTCATTGGCAAAAGCAATGACCATTGCACATTGAAATGTAGCTCCAACATTTTTCAAACCAAATGGAATTTTAGCATAATGAAAAGTTCCCCAAGGGGTAGTAAATTCAGTCTTATCTCGGTCATCTTCATGCACTAGAATTTGATTATACCCTGAATATCCATTGAGTAGTGACATGCGCGATGCTCCAACCACTCTCTGGAGGATATGATCCATCTTCGGCAGCGAGTAGTTTTCCTTCAATGATATTTTATTTAGATTCTGGAAATAAATACATAATCTGATCTCCACGGTCTTCTTTCTTACAGGAACAAGGTTCGAAATCCAATCAGAAAATCTGATTGGGACAATTATACCAACCTTGTATAATCTGTTCACCTCTTTTTCAATGGAAGGCAGAAACCTGGGATTGATTCTTCTCAGCTTCTGTCTAAACAACTTCTGATTTGGCTTGATGGGAATAGTGTGCTGAATTATGTCTTTTTAGTACACCTTTAGATCTAAATAATCCCAAGAAACACATCAGCCAATTCAGATAACAATCTAACATATTTAGACTTTACCTTGGGAGACAATGTTTTGGGAAATTTCACAAACTTGGGCTTATCTGCTGTTCCAAGATTAACATCCTCAACACCTTTGTTTGTAGGCACCAAGCTTGGCTTTCTAGAAACATCATCTTGATCGAAAAGTTCTTCTAAAGGTATGAAACCTTTAGGGATAATGTTGTCTTTTAGCTGCAATATTTCCATTTGATTCACCTCAATTTTTGGTTCCTCGATATCATAGTCAACATCTATGGAAACATCCTTGTAGTTTCCTTCATTCTACAAAAAGGTATTGATCTCCTTGTCATCCCAAAACACTTGCCAATACCTCAAATTGTCTGGAATAGTAGGGCGGTGTTTGACATGGATCTCAAACTTGTTGTTGGAATTCATTGGAATCTTCAGATTACTTGCAGCAGTGGCAAGTGAATCTGCAGTAACATTTTGAGCATGAGGTATTGTTGTCAAAGTATACTCTGGAAACATATGTAAGATATCCAAAGCTACATTTCAGTAGGCTCTCATCCGCGGGTGTTTAGCATGATATTCACCCTTAACTTGCTTGATTATCAGCTCTGAATCTCCATAGACTGATATCCTTTTTGCATTCAACTTTTTTAGAATTTTCAACCCTACAATCAATGCTTCATATTCAACTTCATTGTTAGAATAGTCAAAGCCCAATTTATATGAACATATTCTAACATTACTAGGAACTTTATTTGGCTGGAAAGCGCGGTTGCGAATCCAAATCCCTATGTCGGCACCATCCTTATCCATGGCTCCATAAAAATCGATGCTCCATAGGCCTGCTTCTTCTTCTAAATGCTGAAATTCTATTTCATTCTCTTTCTTACTTTGACTAACCTCTTCATTTTTCTGCTATTCATTGTCCTTTTGCTGCTACCAATATGTAGACTACTTGGAATTACTTGCATTTTATGTCTTTCTTGATCAAGGATTGCTCTGAAATTTTCTAAAATCTTTGGAACATCTTCTACTTCAACTAACTGACTATTAACATCATTCAAACCACTATCTGAATATAATACAAATGACTCTAAATCTGTATGTACAACATTAATTGGATGATTAAGCGATTTCTCCTTGCTTATAATCATGTATTTCATTTTCTTCTCCCTGTATAGTTTTCTCAATTGGCCAAACACAGGAATGGTAGCATAGGAGAAATCTAGTTGTAAAGTCCCTTTAATCTTTGCACCCCACAATTTGTACAAAGGCATACCAAACCATGGTGGAATTTCTGTGACAACCACATCCATCAAAACATTCTTGGCCAGGATTTGATATAGAGATACCACTAAGTTTTTGATAATACCAATGCAACGGACTCTACCGAAATCAAAAGAATACAAGTCATGATATTTTCGAGTAATGCCAAGGCCCAATTTGTCCATAATGGCTTTTGGCATCAGATTATGGGAAGCTACGGAATCAAACATGGCATTGTGGAGGACATATTCATGTACTCTTAGACTTATATAGAATGGAGGAACTTCACAATCCTTAGACTAACCTTCTAAGGCAGGGCCAAAAATGAGCTCAGGGTGATCATCTTCTACATTGACCATATCAAATAAAGGATCTATGTGCAAAATTTTGGACACCTGGTGTTTATAGATGCTATGCTTAATCAATTCAGTCAAAGAAATTGAAACTTTTAATTTAGCAATCTCATTTTCTAAACTAAAAGCAAAACTTTATCTACCTCTTTGACTAGAAGGTCCTTCTTTTCGACTTTTTCTTTTGTTGCACTTTGCTGATTATTATTTTCGTTTGCAATGATATTTGTAGATAGTCCTTTGCTGGAAGCCGGATCAGTAGGCTCTTTCCCTTTCTTCTGAATGTTTGAGGAATCATTTTTGCATTGTGCTTCCTTTCTCTTTTGAACTGGACTGACTGGTACATCTATGCTTCTCAATGAATATTGTTTCTACTGTGTTGTCAATGCATCATATATCCTCACTGATAATCATCTGACGCATCCTCCAAAATTGCCACATTTTCTAGTATGTAGTCTTCATCCCTTTGGGCATCTGGGACCTTTGAATATTCTTCATCTTCTGTGAGAAAAATGGGCAAACCATCAGCAGTAAAGAAATGATTCGCCTCAACCACTGGATCATCATCATCCTCATCCTCTATTCCATGCATATAGTTTTGCTACAAAGGAGTTCTGACCTACTGCTGTTGTGTCGACTGATCTTGTGCCTTTTGCTCCCTTTGTTTAATCCTGAATTGAGGTTGCTATTGTCCTCTGAAGTTTGGCTTTCTGATTGTGGTTTCAAGCTTGTCTGTAACTGTCAACCAGTCAAACGTTTTCTCAATTTTCCAGAGAATATTATCTTCCTTAACATCTGAGGAAGATGCTTCTTCCTTTATAGTTACCTTCTTTTTAGTTTTCATCCTTGCTCTTTTGGTCAACAAATTTGCCTCTACGCTCACAACGTTCTTCTGTATATCCTCGAGCGTGGTAGGATCTCTTTTCTGCAACTAATATGCCATATCAACATCGAAACCATCTGGAAATTTAATCAATGCTAACCCCATCGATGGTTTAATGTCAGCCGGAATAGCATTATAAACCACATTGAACCTTACACAGTAATCTTGCACACTTTCACCCACATTCCTTTAGATATTTTCATGCTCAGATAAAATTTGGAGCGGGTTTTTCTTTACCTCCCATTGGTCCAGGAATTGTCTATGGAGAACCGGAAAACTATTGATAGAGGCTGTTGGTAATGCTTTGAACCACTTTCGAACCTCGCCTCCAAAACTCTGTACAAATAATCTCATGGACACATTTTTTGCATGTACCCCATGAAGTTCAAAGAATTCATTCATCATATCACCATGTTGTTGCACTATGATACTTTGAATAGCACCGAAAAGAGGTATCTTACTCTGGTAATCAGCAGGCATATCATCCAAATTTTGAGGCAGAACGAGAGGTACATATCTGGCAACCATGACTTGATGTGGATTTGAAACTAGTCTTGGGGAAACATGGGGATTTATGACAACAAGGGCAGTTGATGTAATATAGGTGATGGGTGTTTGAGGGGTAATGATAGGCTGATGAGGGAGTGAATGTATGAATGGAGAAGAGGGATGATTTTTAGAAATATGGGGAAATGATGATGAGGCAAAAGATGTTGAAGCCGAGTCAGAGAGTTCAAGGATTCTATCAGTAGTGAGGGATGACTGAGGGGAATTCCGAAGGTTTCGGTCACTTAACAATTTGGCTTGTTGGATTTCAAGTTCTTTGGTGAATTCTGGATCCGGGACTATATCCAGCAGTTCACTATTAGAGGTGGATCTAAACAGAGAGAGACCAAAATACTCATCAAAAGGGAGATCTTCAAGGAACAACTACTCGTCCGGGCATGAATGAGATCTAAAAATAGGTCCAGGACTTGGTGAAATTTCTTGTCTAAGTATCCGTGGAATGAGATTAGGATTTTCAAATATGGGAGGAGGATCCGGATTAAGATTGGACCTGGTGTATCTTCTTGAAGCCAATGTGTTCAAAGTTCTCAAGATTTTTATATTGCTTTACAACTTTCCACTTTTTAGCCTAATGAATTCTAAACTTGTCATCCAAAAGTTCAAAATTTCTTAGTAGTACTTGGGTATAATGAGATTTTTGTCCCTAGTATGGTCGCCACTATGTTAGATCCTAGATTGACCTCAGGCTGAAAGAAGGCAATCCTATGATAACCACACACCAAGCTTAACCTGGTAGCTAGCCCTACCAGGTCAGGAGAGGGCTCTCTCCTTGTGAATCTCAGTCAAGATGACTAGACCAAATATGGATTTTAGGCTAGGTATAGTATTTCTATGTTTTTTTTTTTATTGATTTTGTTGATTTTGTTGCTAGATCAAATCGAGCCAGGCACATTTGGAGTCTTGGAAAGAAAGCCAGGATGCAGGGTGTTCTATGGGGCGAGGTAGGTAGGTGCTTTGGCACTTGAAATTGAGTGAGATGAGAGGTCTAAGACTGGTGAGGAGCTGAGGAGGGCATGCAAAGATCATGTATCTTTCTCAAACAATTGAAAACATAAAAAACTAAATGGCTTCCCAAGGCAGAGCATTGTAAACAATGAATTCAACCTATCTATCTGGATGTCATTCAGTTAGAAGAAATAAATTAGATTGTGGCACATAGAAAACATGAGAAAAACCGATAACAAAAGAAGAAACTATAAAAAAACACCATACCACAAGTATCCCATAAAAATAGCTGCAAATCCTGGTTTATTTCCTTGCCAAACTGCTGATAAAGGTGTACAATATAGTTCAGAGCATCCAAGAGAGTCTAACCTTTGCTAATGACAAAAAAAATATAGAATATAGACATCAAACCACCTATGCTAGCCATCAAGGGTCGAAACCAAGATTAAAGGAGTTGTTACAACCATTTCCAAATAGAGAACAGGAATATAGGCAGTGGAACAACTTGCCTCTATAAGCATGGAAACTGATTCTTTGACCCCAAAACCATCTCAAACTGATGAATCTACCCTCTAATATCATTTCACTATTACATTTACATGCCAAGTCATTAATTACAATCATAAAATCATCCATGAAGGGAGAGAAAGTCAACTTGCAGTGAAAGTAGGCGAAAATTTGATTTTCTAGCAAACTAGTCAAAAGTGCAGCGCCATGAGCCAAAAGCACAGCGCCATGAGCCAAAAGCACAGTGCCGCTTTCAATCCACTTTTGGAGGCCTTTCCCTTAGCCAAATTTAGCCCAAGATGGCTCCTTGGAAAGGTCTTCTTATCTAGTTTCTATAAAAACTTGAATTTTTGCATATGGAGGTCATTTTCGCCCTCAAAACTGAAATCTCCCAAGGCTGCTTCTATGTGTCCAAAAAGAGGTAGAGAGGTCATTTTTTGGTAGCTTTTTGACCTTTTGGTGACCTAGATTTGCTCCAAAATTTATGAAACTTTCAGGGATGAATTCTCTCATCATGATGAATCCAAATATATAAGCCTTTCTTCCAACAAGTGCTCCAGGGAAAAGCACAGGCCAGTGGCACTGTGCTTCTAGGCCAATTTCTTGTTTTCAAAATTTCAAAATTTGAAAAAGACAAAAAATCTTTAAAACCTGTCTAGATTTGGCATGGGACACCACCATTAGTTGCTTTGATGGGCTAGTGAGGCTTCATATAATATCTTCAACTTATTTTGCTCCTTTTTTCTCTTTAAAGCCTTCCTCAACCTAGCTTTAAGTTTCCTGATCCTTATGTTACATATTTTATTTCGGGTCAAGTAATAATAAGCCATGTGGTGAAGCATATTATTGTCCCTATTGGCCTTCTCAATCAGCCCCTAAAGGTGTATGTTGACCCTCTCAAGCAAAGTTTCCCTATCATTCGCAATCTCTTGCTCAATTGAGGTCAACTTGACATTAGCCTCATTTGCCTTTTGCCTATTTTCTTTGATCATTTGTAGCTCCATGAGGATTTGCTTGTCGCCCAATTGCTTGTTTTCTTGCTCTAAATATTTAATGATGAACTTATCTCTCTCTATGTTATCTAACAAGGATTGTATTTCAGCCTCTCGTTCCTTTATGATTATGTCTTTGACATTCTTTGGATCTTGAGCTTCCAAATCAATAATGTCAACTCCATGATGAGTAAAGTGTTGTCATAGCTCCTCATGCTCAACAAGATCAAAATCTATTTCTTTCTCATCATCAAGATCCTCTTCTTAAACCTTTTCCTTACACTTGCTTTTACCCTTGCTTTGCTGCTCAACCTGTACCTGTTTTGCTGAAGAAGAAGGGAAAGCCCCTTCCACACCTTGTGGAGATAGCATTTTCCTGTGGCCTGATGACAAAGGAAAGACCCCTTCCACACCTTGTGGAGATAATACTTGCCTAGCAGCTGCAAAAAGTTTCTTAGTACCCCTCTTATATGTCACAAACACTGGCACTCCAACAGTTTCAGTCTCTTTGACTTTTTCATGGCTTGAAGGTTCACCTTCTTCCTGATGTACTAATGAAAAGATTTGAGGGCCTTTTAACATCTCATGAGAAATGAAAGTATCCCATGGCATGTTAAGAAGGCTAAGTTGGTGTAGAACAATGATTTTAATCAAAGAGTAATGGTAAATGCTATTCAACTTCTGGGGGTATGGCTTCCTCTGTACAATATGTGTCATCTTTTCAATGTTTCTAAACATGAAGTAAGGGATATTCATCATATTTACTCTAGTGAAATGCATGAGAAGTCTAATGTGATAGGAATACAATCGAGAGAACCTACCTTCACAAGTGAAGTACTTGATATTGATTTTCATCAATGGAGCATACCTATCTTCCAAAAACTTGAAGGGGAATACTCTCTTCATTTTTTCTTTGTATCTAGCCTTGATGTAAGGCTCATAGTACTCCTCAT
This sequence comes from Pinus taeda, assembly GCA_000404065.3. Taxonomy (NCBI): domain Eukaryota; kingdom Viridiplantae; phylum Streptophyta; class Pinopsida; order Pinales; family Pinaceae; genus Pinus; species Pinus taeda. Next base: position 51,164 of record APFE031466022.1, on the reverse strand, counting down.
CAATATCCTGACCTTTGTACCAATTTTCACCCACATCTGGAATTCTTGTAGCCTCTGAGATGGCAACTGGTGATATGGTGAAGGTTATTCCAGCAATGGTTACTTCATTACTGTGAAAATGTATCACAAATTTCCTAGCCAACTCATGATGAAATCTGATTCTTTCTATCACCTCAGAAAAATCAAAGCATGCCTGGTGTTGAAAGCGAGAAATGGCAAGTGGACAGGCTTGTAACTACTTCAAACTAGTAGGCTCTTCTCTGATAATTCTTCCTCCTTTATGAGGCTTCCTCAGCTGTATGTTTCTCTCGCTGGAGCTGTCACTGAATGTCTCTTGCTCATATTCATAATCAATGTCTCTTTCCATTTTTCTCCTTTGGTTTTGCAAAAAGTGGTTGTATATGGTTGTTTTGTGGATAATAGTGTGGAAACGGGATGGAGGAATGGAATGGGCAGAGTGTATGCAAGAGAGAGTTTGAAAATGCATGTGTGAATAGAGTTTAGGGATAGGAGTAAGGGTTTAGGGATGTGAGTAGGGTAGAGAGTGTAAATAGGAATTTAGGGAAAATGTATGAGGGGAATAGGATTTAGGAAATATGGTATGTGGGAATGAGGTGTAGGGAATAATCAAAAGTAGATAGGGAAAATGAAACAATAGATAAGTGAGGAAAACTAAGGCTTCACCCTAGGAGCTAGGGTTTTAGATTTAAATATGATAAACACCAAAATTGGCAATCAAAACCCTAGCACAGTAGATATGACAATTGTACTTACTTTCAATAGGGAGAAAATGAAGATTTTGAGGTGAATTGGCAGTTCTGGAGCAATTTGGGTGATTTGGCACTTGGTTGGGCAGAAGCGTAGCGCCTCACGCAGGTGCATAGCGCCACTCTAAAAGCGTAGTGCCTATGTAAAAATACACTAGGAAAAGCTGCCAGGTGTGCAGCACCAACAAAGAAATGCAACACCCTCCTCAAAAGCGCAACACCACTCATATTTTTCCAAAAACGCAGCATTGACTTGTATTTTCACAATTTTGCTTGAAATCGCTCCTTAGCTCTCCTTTTGGCACTTTGAATCTTAACACTAGCATAATGAAATGAAAAATAGAAGGATGGGCTTTATATGACTTTCAAATTTTTTATTTTTGATGGTGAAAACCCACTTTTATAATGTCTATGTGCTTTTTCAAATACTATGTTTTTTTATGCTTGATTTCTTTGCTTTGATAGGTGGATTGATGCTCAAATTCTTTGATTTTTGCAGTGGCAGTACTTTGGCAAGATCGCAAGATTTCTAGGAGCAGTATGGAACCATTATTACATATGAGAACATTAAAATTACATGAAATTTGAAGATAAAATACAAATGCTTTGTTTAAACTTGAAAACTAGTTTTGAAGTGAGAACTTCATTAAGTTTACAAATTAACAAATTATGACTTTCTAAACATTATTTGAACTCCTCATGTCTTTGCTAACCATTATTAGCAATAATCACTGAAATTTGACCCTGGTGATAAACCCTAAGACCTAATGAGACCAAAACCCTATGTAATTGATGAAATGAACTGAAAATGAGCATGAATCATTGACTGAAAGGTATAAAAGGAGGTCAGAAAGTACATATCATGAGGGAAAAATTAAAGTAAACCCTACCATCAATAGATCCATGACCTAATGGAATGCAACCTCATCGGAATGGGACTCCTAGTACGAAATGCAAAAGGGTAAATTTTGATCACTGATGGCAGTGTGAAGACATTGACACTAACACAAGAGAAAACACATTGTCCTCATTTATTTGCATGGTTATCCTCTCCTCAAAGGTCAATTCTTCCATTGATGGCTTTTGTTCTCTTTCCCTTTGAAGTGCCTTCCTAAGACCCATTTTCCTTGGTCTCTTCCTTGCCACATGTCCTTAATACTTCTCAGTGTCCTCATGGTCCACCATTTCCTTGCCTTTCATCTCTTGCTTCTTGGCTTTGAATTGCTCTTTCTCCATGACTAGTTGTTTTGCCTTAAGTTGATTGGTTTCTTGCTCAAGGAATGAAATGATGAATTTATCCCTTGCCAAATTGTCCTTGAGATCCATGATCTAAGAATCCTTATTTTTTATGACTTTTTGTAGGGTTTGATGCTCATCTTATGCCTCGAAGTCAACTAGGTAAAATTCATGCTCAATGGGCTCCTCATCATTCAAAGAAACCTCATGGTGTGATGGTGATCCCTATTCTGCTGATGTAGTAGGCTTGGCCCCTTCCTCACTTTGAGGAGAGAAAACAAGCCTTCTGCCTCTCTAATATGTCTTGGTCACCTTAGGCCTAGATGCCTTAGAAACCTCATCATGTTTTCCTGATGTCCCCACTTCCATGTGTTGTGTTGACATGGTTTGGTGCTGGTTTGGTGAAGTAGTTATATACATTTTCAAGTCTGCCTCAATGAAGGTATCCAATAGCATGTTATTCTCTACAAACTGATGGAGTACGATAACCTTTATTAGGATATGGTAAAATAGGCTAGGGTAATGCTCTTTGCCTTGCAATTTCACCCTTTCAGACATTTTGGTTAGGATCCTATAGAAGTAGTTGCACAAATTGAGAGACTTGGCAAATGTAAAGTGTATGAGCAACCTTATGTGGTATTGATATAGCCTAGAAAATCTGCCCTCAGATGTGAATAACTTCATGAACACATTCATCAATGGTGCATATCTCTCCAACAAGTATATGAATGGGAAAACATGTGAGTGATCTCCTTTGTATTATGATTTCAAGTAGGGTTTGTACTCTTCTAGGTCTAGGTTCATGGCTTTGAACTAGTTTTCGCCATGGTTTGATATGCCTATAGCTTGAGAGATGGCATCCACTGAAAACATGGAATCAGTTCCTGTAATGGTAATCTTGTCTTCCTTCAAGGTGAGGGCAAATATATTTGTGAGATGCTCATGGTAACCTACTTTGTTCACTATTTGACAAAACCCTAAACAATTGACATCTTCAAAGCACTTCATGACAAATGGGGAGGAGGTGATTTCATTTCAATTAGAGGGCTCAAACCTCAGTATCTTCCCCCTTGTTGTACTTCCTCTTCTCCAATGGTGATGAGTTAGGCTCCATACTTCAAACCTTAGGTGAAAGGCAAGCAAAAACAATGAAATTTGCTGCTGTGAGGGAATGAGGTGGTATCATGGACATAGGAGTTGCCTAAATTTTTAAGGAAATTTAGGAGGGAAGGGGATTATGTTAGTGAGTAGGGGAAGAAATAATTTTGGGAAATTAGTGAGGGGAGGGGGTGGAAAAGACCAAAACACATGCCTACCCTAGAAAGAGATAGGATAGACTAGAGATTAGAGGAAAATGATAGAAAATGAGGGGGCAGGACTTTGTGACAGATGGATATGGTGTATTAGCTGAAAATAGAGGTGTAGGGACAAGGAATCTAGGGTTTAGGGCAGAAATTCATCATTTGAATATCAAAACCATTGAAATCATGTAAACCCTAGAAGAAGAAGTATTTGATCAATTGCTTGACATTTGAGGCAAAGGAGGGAATGGAAATGATTAAAATTACTTGTTATAAGTCCTGGAGGATGAAATGGATGAAGAGGAGCTTTGAAAAAGGGATTTTGGTGGTCAAACACCAATTTTGGACAACTATGCCCCATGCACAGCATGTTGTCCAGGTGCATAGCGTAGGCTCTCTATGCGTAGTGAGTTGTCTTCCTACACGCTTTTGGAGGCCTTAAAATACTGGAAATTGTGAAATTGATAGCTCGTTTGAAAGCTATTAAAGTATGATACAAGATGGATGCCTCATGAATGTAATTTGGACACTCCAGCAAGGAGAAAAATTGATTTTCCTAAGGTCACTCCAAAAACGCAGGGTGTCTATGACAAAATCATAGTGCCAACTTGGAGAGAACTTTTGACTGCCTTATTGGAGTATTTTTAGGCTGAAAGTGGTATGGTTGGAATATTATGATGTCTACTACATAATAGAGTCCTTAAGCACTGCCAACACCTACTACAAATCCCTGAAAATTTGTCTTGAAGTCAAGATGTCTAGAAGTGTAACAACTCTCCCATAGAAAGTGTATTTTGGGTATTTGTCTCAAATCATAATACCTTTGCATAAACGGAATGATTTTTTTGTTCCTTGGCCTATCATTGACAAAAACCTCTTTCACTTTTGTAAAATTAGTCTCCATATAGTTAGAAACATATTTTGAAGAAAAAATGTCCCTATGAGAAATGATGAGACGAGGTAGTGTACTGCAACATTGTATTATTTAAATAAAACATTTACCTTTACCTTTATTTTGCTTTCCCTAAGCTACTAACTCCCTTTACCCACTGACTCACATTATGGACATGGTTTTTTTTTTGACATATGGTATCATGATGACACATGGAGTGAAAATCCTAGACCATGACCTAAAATGAGGAATTTAACCATTTCATGACCCAAGACACTTAAATGAAGATATAATACCTCAAAGAAGACAATGACCATGATGAATGATGAAGATCATAAGTAAGTGAAGGGGGTAGTAGTGACCTAGACACAACATCCAGTGACCAAATTTTATTGAAAAACTATTTGACACCATAAAAATTTAACCTCAACACCCTAACAAACCTTATAAGAGTATATTTGGTCACTGGTGACTGACATGACTGGAAAGCACTAACATTGGCTCTAGCTAGGGATGGAATCTCCTTGGAGGTGTCAAGAACACCATAGACCAGGTAGCCTTATTCATTGGGCATGAAGTCAAAATGAAAATACCAAACTAAAAATTGAAAACTGACTAACTAACTAACTTTACTATAAAAAAAAAACACACTAACTGAACTTACCTGTGGCTGTAGACCATCGATATCATAGGGCCTTCACCTCAGGCTTCAAATCCTGATGATAACCTCCCACTTGCTAAAGATGTATATACAATCATGTGTAATGATCCCCCCAGTGTAACCAATCCAAAAAATGGATACTTTTTTGAATCATGCTCATGCTTTCCTTGAGCAAGCAGAAAAAATTAAAGATTGGCCACTCCAAGTGTCCACTGAACATATGCTTATGATCCATAAATACAAGAAAATTCATCTTCCCATATTGCAGCAAAAAAATTCCAATAGGGTCTATAATAATCTGGAACATTACCATATCTTGAAAGCTAGAAGAAATACAAGCACACTCTTCATTATCTGTATCTCGAGGAAGATCATCATGTGAAAGAGGCTCTAAAACAACCTCTCCTTTATGGTTTCTCTTCTCTTCATCATCTGCTTGCAATGTTTGATGATTATTCTCTACCATAATTACATTTTCTGAAACCTTCACACATGGCAATTCAAAATTATGATTTGCACGAATTTTCCCTTGAAATAGTGCTTCAGAAAATGGATGAGCTGGAGAGACATATGAGTGGTGAATGCCTAGAGATCCTTGTTCATACATTTCATCAAAAACCTCATCTTGGTCTTCACAAAGTTGATCTTGAAATAAAAAATTAGAGAAAGAACAATCTAAAAAAAAAGTGAATGACTATCTTCATACCTCTCATCCAAAAGATAGGGTTTTGGATGCTCATGGAAACTTTAAATGCAGAAACCACTTCAAGTATATTTCATTCCTCATGTGCTTCAATAGGAAGAATATCAATTTGACTGTCACAAGAATCAAGGAAAAAAACTTCTTGTTCATTATTTCCTTGCAAAAGTAGATGATCATTGTCATAAGATGGTTCACTACTTAAGTTTTATGTACATGCAATTTCAAAATTCTGACTTGGACCAATCTCTTCCTGATTGTTAGGATGTAGATATGTTACATCTTCAAGCAAAGAAGGAGTTGATTTGTGCTGTGAATTATCCTTTGTATCAAAATAGCTAATCTTTGTTATTTTCTGTTGGGAAGAATATTCATAAAGGACCTCTATGATCTCATAATCTAGACATTCTTCATCACCAAAAGTCTCTTCAAGGTATTGAATGAAATTTTCACAGCATTCACAACAATATTCGAACAACAAGAATGACTGATGATATTTTCCATAAAACTCAAAGAATGTTGCATGGAATTATTTAAGAGAGAATAAGCTACCTAACTTCAATCCTTTATACCATGATCTTGATTTTCCTTCTAGGGTAGCCATAAACATTTTCATCAAACGATCCTCATGAAACCTAATACTGAGCTTATGCATATGCCAATGAAATTTTATTAAATGTAGAATAGCCTCATCCTTGTTTCCATCTATGAATTTGGGTAGATTAGTTTGCCAATCTATGCAAGGAAAACAATTTGGAAAACTAGGAATATGAGAACGATTCATAGGAGCATACCTTCGATTAGTTGAATCCATTTTTAAAATAGTTAAGTCACCAAGAATTTCTTCAAATTACCGGTTTTTGAATAGTGGAGTCATGATGAGAATTCTAAACCTTTGGATTCTTCGACACTGGAGTCACCAAGTGAAATATGCACAACCTTTCTTGTGTGTGATCACTGTTCACCATCAGCAATCAAATATGATCCTTGTTGTTCTTTCCCAAGGAATATACGAACCTTCATTCCCTAGAAATGATGCCAAAATGTTATCCCCCACAATGTTCCAAGATGAGAGGAATTGACGGAGGTAACCAGAGACCAAGCTTTTAGTTTAGTAGCTAGCCCTACCAAGCCAGAGAGGGCTCTCTCTATGAGATCACAACCAAATAATTGACTGGAATATAAAATAATTTTAGGCTATATATGCTAGGCTTCGATAGGTTTTTAAAATTTAGGGTTTTGATGCTAGACAAGGGATGAAAACCAGGTCAAAGGATCAAAAGGGTAACAACAAAAAAGATATAAAGGAGCAAGGTAGTAATAGTTTTGTGATGTTTTACGGTTTTCAATGTAATGTAGTGTTCAAAAGAAATAAGAGGTCTTAATGAGCATATATATAATGAATTCATTAAGCGAGAAAGAAAATAACACATAATGACATTCCCATGAAAATAGAGATTTATGAAAAGAATAATACTTATAAACTTAAGGAAAAATAATTGAAGAACCAATGAATGGAAAGAGAATATGAATATCTTTCATATGAAACTATAATAGAGAATATACAAGGTCACAAACTCATTGCACATGAATTCCTAGACAATAGTTGCAACTATTCCTTTGATTTCCTGAAAATGCTCAAACACAAAGCTACAAGAGTTTTCTCCTCAAATGTCCAACAATTCTTTATGACTAAGAAAATGATACATATAGGCCAAAATAAGTAATTTCCCCACCCTTAGGGGTCGAATCCATGAGTGGTGGAATAGTTCCCAAGAATATCTCAACCAACAAGTGAGACTAAAAAGGTTGAATACAAACTCTTCATTTAGACTTCGATTTGGGTTTTTCCTCATTAATGAGGCCTAAGTTATCATAAAAAAAAAAAACTTAATAAGCTAATTTACCCATAATTACATCATCTAGACATCAAAATAATAAAATTATAGCACCCTTTTGACTTTTACCAAAGTTGAACTAGGAATTTCGAAAAAAATACACAGTGAAAATTATATAAAAATCTCTGAAATTTCCTGGTGTGCAACAAGCTTTTGGAGGCCATTTTTGAGTGCCTTTCTGAAGTGAAAATCCAGATCTGAAGCCTTTTATATAAATCTGGGAGAGTGTATACGTCTTTAGAGTATTTGTGTACTCACAATGACCCACTTTTGGCTGAGATATGGCCATTCTCCCAAGGTATCTCCAGGTGTGTAGTGAAATGGAAAAAGAGGGGCATAAAGGTGATTTTTGGCATATTTTCTTGCAAATTTCTCAAAAGCTGAGCCTTGGACCAGGAAAATGGGCAAATGGGTTTTGAGAGACGGTCATAATATTTCCAAAAATATTTATTTTACATCATTTAGAGCCCTAAGGAAGAAGCACAACGTGAACTCGCTGCGCTCCTAGATCGAAATTGCCAAAAATTGCAACTCTGCACCAAAACACAAAATTTTCTCGAAATCCTCCCAAAATTTGTCCAGAGATGCCTGATGAGGTATATTCTACAACCATGGATTCATAAGAAATCAAATATAACTTACCCTTCTCCTCTTGGCTGATTAGGTTTCATCTAGTTGGGCCTTCAACTCCTTGATTTTTCCCTTGCAAAGTTGATTTTCCTTGTAGTAGTGGATGCCCATTTTCCTTTGCAACTTGTTATCCCTATTGGCCTTGTAAAGGAGCTTCTCAATGTGGAAATTGAATTTTTCAAGACAAAACCCTTTGTCCTCATTTATTTCCACGGTAATCCTCTCATGAAAGGTCAATTCTTCAATTGGTGGCTTTTGTTCTCTTTCCCTCTAAAGTACCTTCCTAAGACCCATTGTTCTTGGTCTCTTCCTTTCCACCTATCCTTCATGCTTCTCAGTGTCCTCATGGTCCACCACTGTCTTTCCTTTCATCTCTTGCTTCTTGGCTTTGAATTGCTCTTTCTCCATGACTAGTTGTTTTGCCTTAAGTTGACTATTTTCTTGCTCAAGGAATGAAATGATGAATTTGGCCCTTGCCAAATTGTCCTTGAGCTCCATGATCTAAGAATCCTTCTCTTTGATGACTTGTTGCAAGGTTTTATTCTCGTCTTATGCCTCCAATTCAACTAGGTCAAAGTCATGCTTAATGGCCTCCTCATCATGCAAAGAAACCTCATGATGTGATGGTGATCCATGTTCTATTGATGTAGTAGGATTGGCCCCTTCCTCACTTTGAGGAGAAAAAAAAAGCCTTATTCCTCTCTGATATGTCTTGGTCACCTCAGGCCTAGGTGCCTTGGAAACCTCATCATGTTTGCTTGATGGCCCCACCTCCATGGGTTGTGCTGACATGGTTTGGTGCTGGCTTAGTGAAGTGGTTATATGCATTTTCAAGGTTGCCTCAATAAAAGTATCCCATGTCATGTTCTTCTCTGCCAAATGATGGAGTACTATAACCTTATCAGGCTATGGTGAAAGAGGTCGGTGTAATGCTCTTTGCCTTTTCATACATTTTGGTTAGGCTCTTATACAAGTCATTGCACAAATTGAGAGACTTAGAAGTTGTAAATTGCATGAGCAGCCTTATGTGGTATTGATATAGCCTGGAAAATCTGCCCTCACATCTGAAGAACTTCATGACAACCTTCATCAATGGTGCATATCTATCCAACAAGTATCTAAATGGGAAAAATGTGAGTGAGCTCTTTTTTATTGTGATTTCAAGTAGGGTTTGTACTATTCTAGGTCTAGGTTCATACCTTTGAACCAATTTTCACCATGGTTTGGTATGCTTATAGCTTGAGAGATGGCATCCACTGAAAACATGAAATTAGTCCCTACAATGGTGATCTTGTCTTCCTTCAAGGTGAGGGACAATATACTTGTGAGATTCTCATGGTAACCTACTTCCTTGCACTCTTTCACAAAACCCTAAACAATTAACATCTTCAAGGAATTTCATGACAAATGGAGAGGAGGTGATTTCATTTCAATTACAGGACTCAAACCTCAGCATCTTCCCCCCCTTGTTGTACTTCCTCTTCTCTGATGGTGATGAGTCAGGCTCCATACTTTAAACCCTAGGTGAAAGGCAAACAAAAATAGTGAAATTTGTTGTTGTGAGGGAATGAGTTGGTATCATGGAAATAGGAGTTGCCTAAATTTTTAAGGAAATTTAGTAGGGTAGGGGATGATGTCAGTGAATAGGGGAAGAAGGAATTTTGGGAAATGAGTGAGGGGAGGGGCTGGAAAAGATCAAAACATAGGCTTATCCTAGAAAGAGATAGGGTAGACTATGATTTAGAGGAAAATGATATAAAATGAGGGGATAAGGCTTTGTGATGGATGGAGATGGTGTATTAGCTGAAAATAGAGGTGTAGGGACAAGGAATATAGGGTTTAGGGAAGTAATTCTTCATTTTAATATCAAAACCATGAAAATCATGTAAACCCTAGGAGAAGAAGTATTTGATCAATTTCTTGACATATGAGGAAAAGGAGGGCATGAAAATGATTAAAATTACTTGTTATAGAGCCTGAAGGATGTAATGACTGAAGAGGATATTTGAAAAATAGATTTTGGAAGTCAAACACCAATTTTGGACAACTATTCTCCGTGCACAGAAAAGGCCTCCTGTGTGCAGCGTGCTATCCAAGTGCGTAGAGTACGCTCTCTATGCACAACAAGCTGTCTTCCAAGCCACTTTTGGAGGCCTTAAATGGATCCAAATTATGAATTTTATAGCTCATTGGCACAATATGGATACCTCAAGAATGTCATTTGGACACTCCGTTAGGGAGAAAATTTTATTTTCCAAAGGTCACTCCAAAAACGCAAGGTGTCTCCGACAAAAGCGCAACACCAACTTGCACAACACTTTTGACTGCCTTCCTGGAGGATGTTTGGGCTTAAAGTGGTATGGTTGGAAATATTATGATATATTATACACAATATAGTCCTTAAGAACTGCCAACATCTGCTCTGAATCCCTGAAAAACTGTCTTGAAGTCAAGTTGTCTAGAAGTGCAAGAACTCTCCCGTAGCAAGTGTAGTTTGGGAATTGCTCTCAAATATTAATACCTATGCATACACAGAAGGAGGTTTCATTTCCTTGGCCTATCATTGACAAAAAACTCTTTTAATTTTGTAAAATGCTTCTCCATTTGGTTAGAAACATATTTTGAAGCAAAAATGTCCCTATGAGAAATGATGAGACAAGGTAGTGTACTACAACATTGTCTTATTTAAAATAAAACATTTAAATTTACCTTTATTTTTCTTCCATAAGCTGCTAAATCCCTTTACCCATTGACTCACATGATGTACATGTTTTTTGTTTTGACATATGGTATCATAATGACACATGGAGTGAAAACCATAGACCATGACCTAAAATGAGGAATTTAACCATTTCATGACCCAAGACACTTAAATGAAGATATAATACCTCGAAGAAGACAATGAACATGATGAGTGATTGACCATAAGTAAGTGAAGGGAGCAGTAGTGACCTAGACACAACATCTAGTGACCAAATTTTATTGAAAAGCTATTTGAAACCATAAACCCTAACAAACCTTGTAAGAGTATATTTGATCACTGGTGATTGACATGACTAGCAGGCACTAGCAGTCTCTTAAGCTAAAAGTGCATGTGTCTAAAACTTAGAGTTTGCCTAAGGATGGACAAGCAAGGTTATTTATGTCTGCGTACCTGCTTGATGAAATCTATGCCCAATAGTAGTTCCCTAGCATGGGTTGGTCATCGACACCATCAAATGATGACGTGAACAACTATTGCAAGTTTCTCTTTGAGTATAGCTATCGAGGAGTCATGGCAAGGCTGTCTGACCACTTCATTACTTTGTTGTACAAGATGATATTTGAATATGATCCACCTTGCATGTCCCAAGAAGCAATGCAGGAATTTATTAACATTGCAGATTGGTATGCCTCACTTGGTGGCACCTTCATCGAGATGTTTGGCATGAAGAAGCCTCTGCATGAGTTACCGAGGTTTTCCACATACAATTTGGCCATGCAAGAGGCTACATACAACATCTTCACAAGGTTATCGGTAGGACTGCACAGGAGGAAGAAGGCACCATGGCCCACTCTTCCTTTATGGATTTGGTTGTAGGAGATCCATACCTTGAAATATGTGGATGTTGAGGCCAAGGAATTGAAGAAGTTTGGGTTTGGAACTGAGAGCTTCAATCCATATGATCTGATTCACTATGCGAAGGGGTAGTACCCATGGCTCCACGGGGAATGTCATTGGCTAAAGGAAGATCCTTGGAGGTATTGCTACGACTCCTCTATGGTTAATGAACTGATTAGCACAGTGGAAGAATGGAAAGTAGCATTGGAGGTAGCAACACCACAGGAAGCAACAATAACAACAACAATGAGTAACAAACTAGTGCAAGAAAAAAGTAAGAGGAGGATTTTCGAGAGCGCAAAGGCTGAGCAAAGCTACAAGTTCAAAGAAGATCCACTTGTTGAGAGAGTATCTTTGGAGATATATGTGAAGAGGTGACAACAAGAAAGGAGAGTAGAGTGGAAGAAGAGAAAGAAGCAAATGTTGGAAGATACACAGAGGAGATTGCATGAGACATAGAAGAAGCTGAAACCAGAACACAAGCTCAGGAAGAGCGAAAGGGAAGAAAGGTAGAAACAGAAATAGGAAGAAGGACAAGGCACACTAATATAGAAAATTATGTAGATACAGGTTGTTGATAGTGCTAGACCCACCAAAATTCAGGGGATCGCCTCGGAATGAAGTCCAAATAGAACTCACACCGTTTGGTTTGGGAGTCCCATCTGGTATGATGGCCTGGTTGCCATTGTCTTAAGGATTTGCCTCAACTCTTGCTTGTCAGCACAAGAGAGTGGTTTGATTTGTCTTTGAGAAGTGAGGTTCACGTGTCTGGTGAGTGTAAGTGCCACTTGTGCCAATGGTTCTTTCACTGTCAAGGGAGAGGGTGAGAGTGAGTTCTAGGTTGATTGGGGGTAGTTCCAACACTGCTAGGAACACACAAAACAACAGGACATGCACAACTTCTAGCAGAATAGTCCACACGAATGTGGCAGTCACAACATATAAGGTAAGATAACACGTACAACACTCACGGATCAGTCCAAACGAGTGAAAGAGTTGTTACAACAAGCTTCATGTGTAAGGTTTGTTTGATGTTCGGGAGAGCAGTCTACATGGGCAGGACAGTGTTAACAACATATACAACACATTTCCATTGTTAGATTATGAATTACAACAAATGAAACAGTTCAGATGTAGAACACAAGTTAAAGCAACATGCATTACAAGTGTTAAAGATCAATCTTACAACATATACAATACATGCTGTGGCATGTTAGCAGGATTCTGAATTAAGTGAAAGTTCCAAGGCACATTGTTACACCATAATTCACTAACCCTTAGTGCATGGCATTGGAGCCACTATTTTCTCCTCAAAGAAAACATTATAGACTCTCTTGGCTATGTGGGAGGAGCTAAGGTTAAAAGTCCTTTACATGTACAAATGAGGGGGTATTTATTTCCAAGGGTGTTCAACTCCCCTCATGACCGTTTGACTTCCATGACTTTTTGACTTACAAGACTCTTTTTTTAACAAGTGGGTCTCTTGGACTTCCACGTTACATCACATTGATTGAAAACAAGCCCATGGTGGAGATGTGGGCAACATGACTCATGAAGTGATTCAACATGAATTGACATGACAATGTTGGTACATTTGTGCTACTACTAGAGTGCATGTCGAGCTATAGTGCTACTAAGTGATGGATGTCTTCATGGTGTATCATAGCTTCACCTCCACATGACGAAGTGTGCAAAGTCTTCGATGGTCCTTGGTTCACTTGATGAAGCTTTAGCATGTTGTTCCTTGCTTGCATGTTGGAAGGCTTCACAAGCTCATTTGTTCGTGAAGGTACATGTTCATCGTGTTCATCCGCTTTGCATGCTTCATTTGTTTGTCCATTGGTGAACCTGTCCTTTTGCATGTGCTCCCTTCATTCATCCCATTCGTCATCTTTCCATGTTTTTTGGTGTACCTCTACCTATAGTCACTCATGACGAGATGACATCAAATCCAAAACCTCCTAGTCTTCCATGACACATGATCATTTCTAATGCAGGTGACCAGGAGAGGTAGCAAGGTTGTGAAGTGGGATGATGGCTCCGGGCACTGCTGATGAAAACTACGTAAGAGTCATTGGGTGATGGAGATGGGCAATTTGAGTCGATAGTGACTGTCTACGAGGTTTGGCTTGGTTGGGAGGCAAAAATGTACAAATTTTGGGAGGGACAGTCTAGGCTACTAGAAGGCAAGGTAGGCATGCTCTATGCATTTTTCAGAATGAACGGGTAACGAGGCTAGACAACTAGATTTTTGCAAGTTTACAGAGGAACGGGTCGGGCTACATGAAGGGTCAGTAGGCAAAGATTATACAGTTTTTTGGGGGAACTTCCAGGGAGACTGGCAGCTCAAAACTGTGCAATTCCAGGAGGGAAATTCTAGTTGGAAATTGGGGTCACTGGTAGCCAAAACTACACAATTCCCAGAGGGAACCACCAGTTGGCTACTGGGGCCACTGGTAGCAGAAACTACACAATTCCTGGAGGGATTTGGTAGTTTTTTGTTTGGGGCTACTAGTAAGAAAGGTTGCACTGAGGCTGGGAGGCCAACCTGCTAATCATCTCTGTGCAATTTCTGAGCTAAGTTGATTGATGGGAAGTGGAAGGCCTACTCATGAACACTGCACAATTTCTGAGATGAACAATTGGTCAACTATCAGGATGACTGACTGGGAAAACTGTGTAATTTTCTGAGGGAGTCAGGAACGGGCACTTGGTTTCTATCTTGCCTGTCTGTACAATTTCCTCAATCAGTTGAGAAGGTGGCGTCAGTGGATTCTGTGCAAATTTTGAGGGTAGTCAGTCCCAGGGTGACTATTAGGTATGACTGTCTGGGTGGCCAACATGAGAGTTGATTGAATTGCTTGTAGGCAACACAACTTCAAAAGTCTATCTTAATGCTTCTGCATTATTATGGTTGACTATCGATAGAGTCGATGGCAAGGTGAGGGTCTAGCTGTCAGAGGGGATTCGGTCAGTCATGTTCATGCATGGTTCACCCTTTGCCACTTAGTCAAACACAATCAAAATTTCATCTTAGATCTCAGTGTTTTGAAGCTGGGAAGGGTAGTTTAGTTTGTGAGTTGAATATTTTCAGTGTATAAGTTTTCATCTCTGGTGTTGCTCCACTACCAGCAGACCTAGAAAATACCTCGACAGAGTCACATAGGAAAACATACATTGCTCCATTGCCAGCAATCCTGGTCAGTACCCCGAAGGAGTTGCATGTTTCACCTCTCTGCAAAGGAATCCTTTCTCTTCTTTCACCTTTATATTTTTCAAGAGGATTGTGCATATGCACTTATTTATTTTTGGGGTAGAAGAGGGATCCCGACTTATTGAGAGAAGAAGAGGTTGTTCCTTCAAAGAAGCATGTAATATCTCTGACATAGGTTTGCTTGTTTAGATTTTCCCCATCTCCATTTCTACTAGTTGGACGAGTTTGAACACACAGAGTAGAAGGCCGAGTACAAGCATGGGGCTTCCCAGTGTGGACAAAGGTTCATGGTTGGACCAAAACGCCCCTTACAGATAGTTCATATCTTCTGTCAGGACTTCATTGGCCAAAATTTACAACCAAGCACAGAGAAGGTGGACACAAGATTGGCCAAGTGCTATAGCGTCACGAGTTTCCTCAAATTTCATCCACATACTCTATTCAAAAGCCAAGACGTAGTAGTTGGCAGCACTTATTTCCAGAAATAGAAATAGTAATGTATCAAACAAACAAAACAAACATGAACAAAAATAGTAAGAGAAACCAAACAAAACAAAAGCAAAGATAATAAGAAAAAAAAACATGGCAAAAACAACAAACAACAAGCAGACTATGTACAAGGCATGGGCGCGGCACAACCTACTGAAAATAACACTTGAGATCTTGGCCATTAGTAGGGAGGTTTTCCATCCTCCTGCCTAGTGACTGCAAATGATACGTGTGTGGGCCAAACTTTTCGTGGACCAGTGCAAGTCCACCGGGTTCCACTACTAGAACCTAGTGGCATTCCAAAAGACCTTCAAGCGAAGACAACACTACTGTTTCAGGTACTGTGTGCAACAGGGGCTCAAATGATGGCATGGGGTAGTTGTTTTTATTCCGAGAAGGGTTCAAGTTTTTGAATTCAATGCGTAAGAAGATTTTCCCAAATTTCTTACTTGCAGGATTTAAATTAGAAAACCAAGTACGATGACGAACTTTGCAAGCAACCCAAACACTTAAAATGTTAGTCAGTCTTTTCAGCGAAAGGAGTGCAAACAACATGTATGTGTTATCTGTTCTTTTCTACAATGGCTTGTCTCCTCCTTTACCTGAAATATCATGTTGGATTGCTTGCGTGCAGTGTCTACTCAGGTCATCATCTACTCATGTACATCCATCCTAGTATTGTTCAATCAAGCGGTCAACGATTTTTTGTTGTTGTAGTGTGTAGCTTGTACTGAGATTGGCCGTTTTCAGATCATTGTAGATTCCCAAGTTGCTTTGTTCATTCGTAGTGTTGGATTTTTGTGTGTTCAACATGAGTGTTTCATACTCAACATCGTTGTTTTTTCCTTCGAACTTCAAAAGGCTCGAAATCAGACATTGTTCATTGTTTTGGATGACTAAGTTACACTCAGTCCTTGAGCCATCATGTGTTCCCAAATTTTCAAGACTCATTGCCCATAGCTTGTATATATATGGATCGTTTGGCTTGTTGGTATTGTTGCTACTACCGTTGTTGCTACTATTTCTACTATCAGAAAAACAAATTCTACAAGTTTCATTATCATTGGTTGGGCAAGGAAGGAGTCCCAACTGCTTGTCTGATGAGGTTGGAACTCACCATGCAGGATAACAATCCATTGTCTTTTCCAGGAGGGAGTTGCCAAACATGAGTTCTACGAAGGCCAACGATTTGTTCTTGCCGTTAAGGGGAGTGACATTATGTTTCATATACCTCTCTGGTAACACCCAGATTTGGTTGCATTTTCCCTTGTATGGAAGCCACATGTGAGACCAGTCTGTAGCAAAATATCCATCTAGCTTGTTGGACAAGTCTCTGCTAAGTAGCAGGCCATATGCTTCAAGTATGTCTACAAAAACATGTTGATGCATTGGTGGACTCGACTGTCATGGGATAGTCGGATGATCACATCTCGAAGTTCACCAATGGCTGGTATTGAGGTTCTGTCAAGTTGGATGATCCTCATGGATGTTTCACTTCATTGTGCATTAATCTTCTTAGCAATGGATAGCGGCATGACATTGGCTGCCGTGCCAAAATCAATCAAGCAGTTGTGAACATTGTAGTGAAAACTTCCAATGAAAGCAAGAATGGGGGGCAACCTAAGTTTGCTTGTTCCATCCAGAGTGTATTAAGAATAGTAGATAGTGATTTGGGAGGTGTGCATGCTCCCTTGCTGGTAGAGGTTTCGTTGTCCATTGTTGTTTGTCCCAACGCATGCAACAGGATATCTCGCTCACTTTGGACTTTGGTTAACTCAAACAAACTGATGTTCACTCGAGTTTTCTTCATGCTGATATCAGTCTTTTAGATTAATCACATCATCAGGATTTGGTTGATGTTTCAAACCAACTAATATGGTTATTCCTCGGGACAAGGTGAGAAATCGATCGATCAGAGTGAATAAATAGCAGGGATGCATCATTAACCAGAGTTAGCTGCTGAAAAATTAGCAGTTAATTAGTTGAAAAATAGTCGTTAATTCGTTGAATTATTTAATAATTTAGTTAGAAACTAGCTGCTATATAGTGGTTTAATATTAATTATTTATTACATTTCGATAATATAAATTTATTATTAAATAATATTAAATTTTATATTATCTAGAATAGTTAGGGTTTGACTAATCCAATGGTTTACTGTTTAGAATGATACTAGCCATTATGTAGTAATTAAATGTTTTATTATGATATCATTAATTTATTATTTAATAATAATATTATCTGCAAATAACTAGATATCATGTATTATCTAATCATACCAATATTATTTATAAATAATTAATTTATGAGATATAATTTGTTAAGGTCAGATTAATTCAAGTTAAATTAGGCTAAAGGTACAATGTTTCGAATAATTTAGATTAAAATATTTTAATATTATTATAATTAGAGGAAAACCTATCAACCTTAGATGAATTTAAAGGTTTAATAGATAAGAGGATTAATATAGATGAAAGGGGGACTTAATGTTTGGACTGATTTAGATTAAAATATAACTTCCTTATACAAATTTAAATGATTACGAGATAAGAATAAGGAAGATTAACTCATCCTGATTCTTATCTCGTAATCCTTTAAATTTGTCTAAGGAAGTTATATTTTATTCTAAATCAGTCCAAAACATTAAGTCCCCCTTTCATCTATATTAATCCTCTTATCTATTAAACCTTTAAATTCATCTAAGGTTGATAGGTTTTCCTCTAATTATAATAATATTAAAATATTTTAATCTAAATTATTCCAAACATTGTACCTTTAGCCTAATTTAACTTGAATTAATCCGACCCTAACAAATTATATCTCATAAATTAATTATTTATAAATAATATTGGTATGATTAGATAATTTATGATATCAAAACTAATTATTTACAGATAATATTATTATTATTAAATAATCAATTGATGATATCATAATAAAACATTTAATTACTACATAATGGCTAGTATCATTCTAAATAGTAAACCATTGGATTAGTCAAACCACTAACTATTCTAGATAATATAAAATTAATATTATCTAGTAATAAATATATATTATTGAATAATATAATAAATAATTAATATTAAAAAACTATATATCAACTAGTTTTTAACTAAATTATTAAAAATTCAACTAATTAACAGTTATTGTTTCAATGCCTAACTTTGGGCAATGATGCATCCCTGCTATGTATTCACTTTAGTTGATTGATTTCTCACCTTTTCCAGGGGATGGATGACATTAGTTGGTTCGAAACGTCGACCAAATCCTAACAATGTGATTAATCTGAAAGACTAATATCTACATTTTGGGTCACAAAAGTCTTAGATCTAACATTTTCTTCATGTCATCGACTATGTTGTAGTCTAGAGGTGGTAGACTCATCGAGTTGTTTGGGGTGGAACGGATATTCATGCTGTCCAACGGAGTGTTTTGCAACTTGATGTTAATGGATGTACTCTTATCCGCTGTTGTCTTCCCAGACTTTCTTTGTGTTCATTACTTTGAGATAGCTGGTGGATCAACCTTCTTTATCAGCTATCTCACTTTATCTTGCATTTACCTAAGTGTAGGGGGAGCCCCTTTACTCTTAAGATTGTAACGCTCATTTTGCTTTTGGAGCTACTTCTCAGTGTTTGTCTTTGAGATTACCTACGAGCACTGATATGTCTTCACCACATGCCCAGGACTTGGTGTTTCATCAGGTGCAACCTCTTCACTATCATCAGTGTCTTCCAGTTGCTCCTCCATATCGCCTTCTGCATTGAGTGTATGACAACAGACAGAGGTAATGACTCGCTTCCAATATGAACAGGAGTTCTCGGGGTAGAACTCTTCATGGAAGGAATAAAAAATAGGATCAGCGCACTGATTGAGTTGGAACACAAGCTTCTGCGCAAATTTGGAAGCGAACCGGTTGTTGCTTGATGAGCCGGTTGATGAGTTATTTTCCTGTCTCTATCTAGGCAGATGGCTGCTTGCGAATGTGTCCATTTTCCATTGCTTGAGTTCAAACATTTCAGTGGTCAATTTCTTGACAAGGTGAGTGAGGGTCTCAATATCAGTTTCTTCCTTATCTCTCCCCTTGCTCATTGTTGCTTGGGGATTTCTACTCGCATCCTTGGAGTCTTTCGTTGAGTTGTCATCCTTGATGAATCCAATTATGCGCAAGTCCTTTTCAACAACAATGGCCTCTTCGCATCTTTCTAAAATTTTTGGCTTTGCATCTCACTTGATGAACTACGCAATGATGGTTGGAAATGCAGATGTGTAATAGTCAATAGTGATGGAAATGTAACATTTAATGTTTGCTGCAAATTTGTTCACAATACACATAAACCTCTTATTGAAGTCTTTCACTTTCTCTTTTCCCTCCATCCTGAGGCTTCCCACTTCCTTGAGCAGCATGGCTGGGGTCTTGTCATCAGAAAACTTTTCAAGGAACATGCATTTGAGTCACAAAAATTGTCACCTTGACATTATGCAATCAGTGTGAGTCTATCACCACTCATATTTTCCTCCTTTGCAAGTCTTAAACCTCAGTTCTTCATATCAAGCCTTGAAAACAACAGAAAGTCCTTAAAAATATCTAAAATTCTGGTTCCACACTTTCTCTTAGTATTACCTACGGTCCCGCACCTAATGGTCATGTCCACTGCGCACCTGACCGCTCTGTCTCTGTGTTATGGGTGCAGACCCCTGTAAAAGTAAAAAAGGTGCAAGTACATTCTTAAAAACTCACTTTGAGTCATTTCTAGAAGCTTCTAGAGGGAATCTTGAGGTGGCAAGTTCGCTCCTTTAAGGTTCATGCATCCCATACCTTAAGGAGCTAACCCCTTGATGTGAGGAGCTTCCCTTTGAAGAGGACTCTATCCCTTCATGGTGGACCTGTCCTCCTTCCTTTGCACTATAAAATGAAGCATGGGCTAGTTACTTGGGAGGTTGAAAGCTAAATATTTTAGGTGAAATGCTGCTGAACTTAGTCTTCCTAATTGAGCTTTTGAAGGAGAGATTGCATACCTTTTTGATCTCATTTGGAAGAGAGTGAGGCTTGTCAAAGTAGAGGAGATTCCTGTTTGGACCCTAGGAAGAGCTTGTACAACATCAAGGCACCAAAGGTTGCAAAGTTCTTCTATTTCAAAGTTAATACAATCAAGTTTATTTTTCTCAATAAGCTATGTTTTATGGTTTATTTCATGGATTCCTTGATCACCATGATGAACATGATTTGTTATATTAGCTATGTAGGTGCTATTTGATGTGTTCTTGTTTGTGATTGCAGGTTCTCTAAAGGAAACTCTTTTGGACGGTTGAAGCATGGCTACCACAAACTAGTGTTGGACTTAAGGTAGGGTCTAAACACCTCTTTAGTTTTTATTAATGAATCGAAATATGTTTAGAGAAAGGTAGATTTTCTTGTCTTGCTTGTTGCTATATATCTGTTGATACTAGGGAGATCGGCCTTGTCCACAAGATCGATTTATCTGGCCAACAAATTGGTGACTCCGTTGGGGATCTGAATTTGGTTTTTTTATTTTCCTTTGTCTTTGACTTGAGAAACTTGTTCTTGTTTCTCGTTTTTACTTGATGTGTGTGGGATTGGGTAGTTTTTAGGTTTTGGATTGTTTTTTTTTTTAATTTTCGAGAGGAACGCACGTTTTGTTTATAATATAGTTCGGACATCTCTGCACTGTTGCTTTAGTGCACAGAGTGGTACCAAATCTGGT
Source organism: Pinus taeda (assembly GCA_000404065.3). Taxonomy (NCBI): domain Eukaryota; kingdom Viridiplantae; phylum Streptophyta; class Pinopsida; order Pinales; family Pinaceae; genus Pinus; species Pinus taeda. The sequence continues at coordinate 30,046 of APFE031466022.1, read as the reverse complement.
TATGCTGGAATCCTGCGGACCGTGTCAAAATTTTAAAAAACCTAAAATGTTTTCGTCCAGTTAAGTTTAGGTTTTGTTTACAAATTTTAATCTCTGCCCAGATCTGCATGTGTCCTGTCAAAAGTCTCTTGTGAGTAAGTTCCATTGGTGTTTTTGTTTTAGATGATTTTCTATAAGTTTTGCATGCCTAGATTGGTTTTCACTCGGTCTCTATAATGACTCAAAGATTAGAAGCCTAAGTAACCTTAGACCACCCTGGTGTCTCTTTGTCTTCTTGATGAGTCTCATTGGTTTGTGAAATCTTCCCTTGGTGAGAAATAGATTTTGGTTCTCTTTGCAAATCTTTGAACGAACTTGGTCATAAGTTGTGAATTCATTTTTATAAAAGAAAACATAGCTGGGTGTTTTTTGATTGATTTGTTATTATGAATGAATTAATCCTTAGTTTACTTAATAACTAAGTAAAACGTCCTTGAAAATATTTGAAGCTTTTATTTCGATTAGGTTTTTAGAAGTTTTTAGATCTCAATATTAGTTTTTCATAGTTTTGAGTGTTTTCTAGAAATCGTAGAATCTCTTTTGAAATAATTGTTTTCTGTAGTTTTGAGTGTTGAAAAAGAAAAAGGATTTTTTGTGAGCTTAATTAGTAATCTCTTTTTGAGTTTATTGAAAAAGACAAAAAGTTTTTCTTTACATTTATATGTTGAAGGAAAGTTTTGTTTTTCAAGGATTTGCATTCTTAACTCTTTCTTTTAGCTAGAAATTCATTGAAGGAAAAACAAATTGTTTATCAATTTAGGTGCATTTTTAGTGTTTTTGGAGTCTAGTCTTCACACCATCAAAGTTTCATCTCCATACCTATTGACTTAAGAAACAACCCATAAAAATAATGCTTAATTAAAATTGATCTAGCAATCTTTTTATTACGTCGTAAGGCGTTTCCCTTTGAAATAAACTTTCCTCTTGGGTTATGTGTACATTTTTGAGACTTTGATTTAAGTATTAGATGATGAAAATAATCTTACCCATCCAATTGAAAATTTATTAGACCGGTATACGATGTGACCCAGCAGATGGACGCTTTCCCTCACTCGACGCTACAAAATGGTTTCTCGGCATCAGGGTATGTATTTCCATTTTAGTTTGTCCACAAAACGGTCCCAGTGGGGAGGAGATTTTCCAAATGGGCCGTGCTTGCAAATGTTTGGTTCAAAATCCTTCGGATCATAGTGTTATTGCACTGATCCCCATTGATTATTTCATCTGAATCCCTGGTTTTCATATGAAATTCAAAGTCATTACTTTCAGGGATAATTTCTGAACCCCATCCTTCTTCTTTAACAATTAGAGATTTTGTGATTTAACCTGTGCTTCCCATGTCTTCACCTCTGATTCTGCAATAATCGATAGTGGGGTTTCAAGATATTTGAATCTATTGGCCATTGCCTGTGTTTATATCATATAAGCGTAATATTTTTTTTGTTGTTTTGTGGGGAGTGTAAGTTAAATAATTGGATTTTTTTTGCTGGATGGTTGTGCACCTTGCACACTTCTCTTCTAAGATCAGAAGCCGAGATTTAATGACATGGAATACATTGCTTCATGTTTTGGTTATGTAAAATTTCATGGATTTAGATGTCAGCTCAACATCAATGAACTGAAGTGAAGTTGGTGCAAGCTAACCCATGGCCTCATAGTTAGCCAACATGTGATATACTTTTGTTGATGATATATTATGACCCTTAGAATATACCCAGTCTGCTACAGGACCCATGAGATGATTCTAGGAGGTCTCGCTCAACCTTAAAAGGGCTTGGATTATCACCACTAGATGCCTTGGACTGTCATAGGTCCACTTCTCGACTTCGGTCTGTCGCGGGATGGCTACAGGAATTGTGATCTATTACAAAATGGTTGCTCAGCATCAGGGTATGTATTTCCATTTTAGTTTGTCTACAGAATGGTCCCAGTGGGGAGGATATTTGCCAAATGGGCCGTGCTTGCAAAGGTTTGGTTCACAATCCTTTGGATCATAATGTTCCTGCACTGATCCCCATTGATTATTTCATCTGAATCCCTAGTTTTCTTATGAAATTCATAGCCATTGCTTTCAGGGATAATTTCTTAACCCCATCCTTCTTCTTTAACAATTAGATATTTTGTGAGTTCACCTGTGCTTCCCATGTCTTCGCCTATGATTATGCAATAATCGATAGTGGGGTTTCAAGATATTTGAATCTATCGGCCATTTCCTGTGTTTATATCATATAAGCGTAATATTTTTTGTTGTTGTTTTGTGTGGAGTGTAAGTTAAATAATTGGGTTTTTTTTGTTGCATGGTTGCCCACCTTTCACACTGATCTTCTAAGATCAGAAGCCAAGATTTAATGACACGAAATACATTGCTTCACGTTCTGGTTATGTAAAAGTTCATGGATTTAGATGTCAGCTCAACATCAATGAACTAAAGTGAAGCTGGTGCAAGCTAACCCATGGCCTCAGAGTTAGCCAACATGTGATATACTTTCATTGGTGATATATTTTGACCCTCAGAACATACCTAGGCTGCTACAGGACCCATGAGATGATTCCAGGAGGTCTCGCTCAGTCTTAAAAGAGCTTGGATTATCACCACTAGATGCCTTGGACTGTCACAGGTCCACTTATGGACTTCAGTCTATCGCGAGATGGCTACAAGAATTGCAGTCTGTTACAGAATGGTTGCTCGGCATCAGGGTATGTATTTCCATTTTAGTTTTTTGGCATATTTATTGGGTGCTAGTGGTTATACTATATTGTATAAGGCAGTTCTGGAAGTTAGGCTGACTTTTGCAGTAAGGTGACTTGGTGATGGTGGTTTAGAAAGGTACAAGGATTTTGAAGCAGAAGCTAAAGCAATGGGTAGGGTTAAACATCCCAACATTGTTTTCCTCCGAGCTTTCTATTGGGGTATAGAGGAAAAACTGCTGGTTTATGACTACATTCCACATGGAAGCTTGGCAAATGCCTATTATGGTGGGTTCTCTTGTTCTATTTTTTCCATTTCATGTATATCTGCAGGAAATCTCGTTCAATTCGTTTCTGCATGGTTGTTTTTTATTTTTTTTACAAAGATATCCCTTCAATGGCTTGCATATTATGAGTTTCTTATGGATTCCACAATCTCCCCTGTTTAGCTACTGTACCTTCAGCTAATACATAGTCATTTGAAAAAGATGTATCTTCAACTCCCGTATCTATTTTTTTACCATCTTTATGACTGCAATAAGATTAAATAAACATTGAATAGCTCTAATTTTCAATTTTAGTCACCCTGTCTTGGGCCAAACTTTTGAACATTATGGCACCTCTTTCATTACAAGCATAAATGGAATTGACATTATTACAAATATTTTGGTTGATGTTGTATGTATCAGGTTCTGTCCTCGTATATTGGTTGATGTAACAAAGGTGGATCTGAGTACCACTGTGTTGGGATTCAAGATATCAATGCCTATTATGATTGCTCCAACTGCCATGCAAAAGATGGCTCATCCTGAAGGTATGCATTAGATTATTGTATTACAGTTAACATCCTATTTTGATGCATATATTTTCTGAAAGTGGATCCATCATCTTTTACAAGAGAGGCTACTGCAAGAGCTGCTGGAACTATAATGGTTTGGGCATTAGTGTTCTCTTTGTGGGATCGATCTTCTCAATGTTTTAATTTCCTTCTAGCTATTAAGGATTTACGAAATTATAATGATTTTGGATTTTGAAATAGTTTGTTGTGTTGATAAAAATTGAGGCTTGGACATATTTGTTGTAGACGTTTTCTTCATGGGCTACATCAAGTGTTGAAGAGGTTTCTTCAACTAGACCAGGCATTTGCTTTTTTCAACTTTATGTAAGTTTATCATTTCCACCCATATGATTGTCTTCCCATGTTTTCTGAGATGTAGTTGAGTTCATATCAATCCAATTGTATTATAGGCTCCTAAACCAATGGTAAGATCAGTTATATTGTGTTGGGTTTACTAAATGTGGATGTATGAGTGGTGTTAAAATTTAGATGTCATTACTGGCAGGTTTACAAGAATAGGAATGTTGTTGCACAACTTGTTAGAAGAGTGGAGAGGGCTAGTTTTAAGGCAATTGCACTGACTGTGGACACACCTCGACTTGGGAAGAGGGAGTCTAACATTAGAAATAGGTAGTGAAAATTAATTCCATTTTAGATTTGCTAACAAACTCAAAGAATCCCAAATAATTTGACACTTCACAGAAAGTTGATTCCTATTCCTAAACTTCTCGTTTTCACTTTCAAAGTTATATTTCTTGAAGTTGGAACCAAACTCTATATTCTAGATCTCCTTGCTTATGTAGAGATGGGGATCTTGTATAATCACTCTTTCGTTCTTTGATGTAACAACCTTCGTTCACATCTATGATGCTTCTGCCAAAAAAACCCTGCAACTTTCACTTTCCTTCATTTTCTTATTCCTGGTGTTTGTATCCTTCAGGAAATATAGAAAAGACTTTCAAGGTCTACAGTTTCATACACGGTCATTCTAAAAGGCATGGAGAAATCAGCCTCACTGGTGATGGCTTCAATTTCAGGGACTTGGGCAATTACCAAGCCAGTGGGATACTTCTGAATAAGCCTGCAGACTATTTGGAATAATAGCAAATGAAAATTCACTATAATATGAAATGCCACCAAGGTTAGTTGATAACAATCTAGCTATCAATAAAAATCAGAACATTGTGGAATTATTTTAGGATCAGAAGTGACGCTAGGGTTAGAAAAAGAATTTAGCACCTATAATGTATCAAACTTAAAATAAGTCAGAAGTCTTCATATTATCTGGGATTCCTCTTTGTTCATCCCTTGTTTGACATTGAGCTATCTATTGTTCTGAAAAGTCTCATTGTGATGTCCACTCATACATGCTAGACAGTAAGGCACACCTCTATGTTGAGATTCAATTTTGGATCCATAATTTTTTTTGACTTCTATTGATTTTTCTTTATCAAAAACTGTAGTTGTTTTGCTCCTCCCATTAACCCTTCTAGTGTTTATTGGTACTTTAGATGTTACTTTGTAGAAATTTATGGACTTTTACATTTTGTCACATTCTGAATGACCCACTCATTCATCACCAAGATAGAAAGGAAACTTGTTCTTTACCTTCCATAATTTCTCAGTATTTATTAGTTTGAATGATCCCGGGAAGAAAGTGGAAATAGAATGAACATAGATTTGTATTCTCGTTTTGATATTTTGTTTGTTTGCCCCTTTCTAGGTCCTCCAGCGCAAGGAATTCTCTGAGCTCGCTCATAATTGGAAGAAATTATTCTTATGGCTGATCTCCCTATTCCAGAAGCCTTTCAGACTTCTCAACTTCCAATTTCAGCACATCTATCGATGTTAACTCAACACACAAAACAGAGAAAGTACCCTTCATAGAGCAGGCAGGGTCATTCTAGAGACTAGTCAAGATGAATGCCCCAGAATGGGACTATGCCCTACTAGGATCTGTAGGGTCCATGGTCTGTGGTTCCATAAGCACACACTTCGCTTACATCCTAAGTTCCATGCTGAGCATCTATTACAACCCTGATCTGTTATACATAAAAAATGAAATCAAGAAATACTGCTTCGTTTTGATAGGGATATCGTTCGACGCCCTCATTTTCAATACGGTGCAGCATTCCTTCTCAGAAATCGTTGGCGAGAATCTGACCAAGCGGGTCCATAGACAATGCTCGAAGGTGAAGAAAATGGTTTCCGTGAAAAATTTCAGATTGACATGGCATTCTGAATATAGTCACATTCAAATTGACATCGCATTATGAAATTGAGATAGAAGAGCACATGATTTTCTTCTTTTATCTTCTTGTGAAGATTCAATATATGCATTGAGTGCTACCTTACCAATGGAGAAAAGTAAAATTTAGATATTACATCAAAATTTAGAAAGTCATACTTCTTAGACTGAAAAATGATTTTCTCAATTAGCTTATGATATTCTGAGGATATTAACATTGTTGTTATTGGACAGTTTGAAGTCCTTGATAAGCAACTAAGATTTTTTTTTCCATACTGTTGACCAGGCAGTAAAAGTGGTTACAACAATGCTTTCAAAAGGTTATACCCTAAGAAAAGATACTTTAAGAAAAGCCAAAGAGTTAGACGAGAAGTATCAAGTGATGGACACTGCTGCAGCAAAGGTGGCAGATTTTGGCAAATTCTTCGGAGAGTTATCAAAAGCAGCTTTGATTACAACTGGGCATGCAACTTGCAACGCAGGAACAACACCTGTCAACAGTAGTTATTTTGCAACAGGAGCACTGATGGTTCTTGGGGTTCTTGACAGGGCAGCCAAAGCTGCTGCTAATTTTGGTAGTAGGAATAATGCAACAAAGAAGTAGACTTGAAGTATTATGGCACTATCAAGTTAGAACTGTAATGTACTGGTGTTGGCCTTCAGGTTTATGTCTCATAATTAAGTATGCATGTAATGTTTCTTACCCTTCCATAGTCGTTCTTGTATCAAATCAATTTTATGGTCTCTGTATATGTGTTTAAATGTTTGATCTTTCTGCAGCCCTTCACATTGAGATACATTATATATCTATGGGCTTCAACCCTAAAATGCATGCTAGACAGTTGTTGACACCAGCTAAAATCAAAAAATTGGAGACGCTTCAAACCACTCAAGTGGTTGGGCAGCTTTTTGATGTTTTCTTTGGATAAATTTAGGAACTTCAAATGTTTTAAGTTCCCAATAGACGTGGGCAATGACTGGATGGAAGTATGACTTAGATCTAACACAGTCATCTAAAACAAATAAACAACGTCTTCATTCTAGGTTTTTATTCATTCCTTCCAAATATTTGTTAATTCTGTCCTAAATTCCCTTTACACCCCCTTCTTTCTCCTCAGACACTTTTATCTATCTGCACGTCGACAGCAACAATTCTTCAACGACAAATTTGGGTGATAAAATTTCATGAAGAGGGCAACGCATTAGGAGTATTTTCATTTACTTATTTTTACTGTTTTATATTCTTTATTTATTTTTATATGTGGAGGAACAATGTTCAAATAAATTTAAGAAGAAATCTGTTTCCTCAAAATAGCATTAATACTGCACTTAGATCTAGACCTTGCTTACCCTACCATAGTCGTTCTTGTATCAAATCAATTTTATGCTCTCTGTATATGTGTTTAAATTTCTGATCTTTCAATTTTGTTTTGAGGTCTTTGATAAATGAGTACCATTCATGGGTAAACGACAGTACTTTTTTCTTGTTGTATAGTTCCAAGATCAATATTGAATCATGTAGATTACCTCAAAGGCCATTTTGGTCAAGGATATTGAGAGTAACCTAGAATAAGATTTTACTTTTGAAAAGAAAGGAAAGTAATGAAAAACAAATTTCATTTATTTCAACTGTTTTGTAAGAAAAAGTCTTAAATGTAATCTTACTTTAAAAATTGTCTGTAAATAACTATTTGTAGATAAGGAAGATCCTACCCTTTAAATTCTACTTATTCATGTAGTTTTGTAGACTAGAAGTAGCTTAAAAAGGCCACCTACCTTACCAATGGAGAAATGAGTAGTCTACCTAGGCGGAGGAATGGCCTAGCTTCCGTCACTGCCTGGAAAATCGTCTGGCTCCGGCCGTCGGCAATCCCTCCACCCTCCGCCACCCTCCCCTAGCTCCGCCACCCTCCTTCTCCACCACCCTCCCCTTGAAATCCTGACATTCCCTGACAGAAAATCTGATCGGAGCTAGAAATCCTGACATCCCCTAACAGATCATATCTGAGCTGGAATAGCAGCCGTAGAGAGTTATTGCCATTTCCAATTTGAAATGAGGAATTACGATCCCGCGGGCTACTCACTCACCTTCCTCCTCGACTCGGGGCCTCCCGCTATGCAATTCCTCTACTCTACAATTCCTCCGCTCTACAGCTTGCCATCTAGGGAAAATTCGGTGGCACCTCCAACGTTGTTAATGAATGGTTAAGACATGCACCATTTATGTCCTGTATTTGTTGCCGGAAATCGTAAATCCCCGAGTTAGCGAAGATGCCGTAGAGGCATTCAAAGAACAATAATGACTTGGTGTTCTTTACATACGACGAGAAGAGAAAGCTTGGGTATGGTACTCAAAAGGAAAGGCTCGGCAAGGACTCCATTAAGCCCTTTGATGACTGCTCTCTGTGCCTAAACCCATTGATAGACCCCCTCTACTGTCAGAAGGGCCACCTCTTCTACAAAGAATGCATTCTAGAATGCCTGTTAGCGCAAAAGAAAGACATCAAGAGGTAAGATTCGTTATCTTGAGTAAACCCAGTTTTTAGTTTTGAATTTTTTGGAGTATTGGGTATTGTTTTCCCTTGATTTGGGAAAATAGGTTCTTGCTACCAGTGTCTTGTAGGATGCTATAAGGGTTTTATCTTTGGGTGTTACTAGTCCTCTGTCGAGAATTGTTCCTGTATTAGGGTTTTTCATGGAATCCTCCAATTAGGTTTGTGGGCATTTTCTGTCCCATTTTTTATGTTTTGTTTCAGGTAGTGGATTCCTGTTATTAGGTTTCTTGGGGAACTATGCAAGATCGAGAAAGATCAGAGAGAACATATAATTTTTAGATGCGTTGCCCATAAAAACATGCATTGTAAATTAAATATAAGTAATGTCTCTTCTTTTCCACAACTACTGGCAAGTGATTATATAGGTTGGTTAGGGAAACTATAGGACACCAATACAAAACAAGTAAAAACTAAATTCAAATGATGAGGCATGATAAACTTTCCTTTTTGTAATTAAAGACCCTTTTGACTTGATAGGCATTAACCTCCTTACAAGATCCGCATTACAATCAGGTTGTTTTTAAGCTGTGAAGCTGTGAACGATGGCATCCATTTTATCAGAGTCACCTAGGACTTCAATCTGACATTTATCCACCAATGTTGCAGCATCAACACAACCCACAGCTTGAAACTATTTGGTCAGCTGTATTGAGGGTCAAGGCTACCAGATTTTAACCATGTCATCATCACTGCAAGTGCTTCCACTTGCTTCCAGACTGCAGCCTGTTGGACTGGTTACTAGACCTTCTTTGCCTGGGTAGATGATCTCCCTCCACCTGTCAAAATAAAGCTCTTATGTCTGTCCAGGGTCTATGTTATTTTCTTTGAAGGAATCATATGGTTACATTTTGTATGAATGGCACTTCCTTTTGATTTGTTGGGAATTTCAGATCTACATCAGATGGCCAACAGGATTATAATATTATTCCATTTATTTCTTGATGGCTCTTGTTAATCTGGATTCAATGGAATTGGACATTTGTATGGCTTAGTTATTATAATACCAAGGTAGATTACAATTGACATTAGTCTGCTTTGATGGCTCTTTTTAATCTGGATTCAATGGAATTGGACATTTGTATGGCTTAGTTATCATAGTACCGAGGTTAATCACAATTGACATGAATCTGCTTTGAGCTTTGGATGCCACTGTGAATATTTTGACTATGGGGTCATATTATTCGTTGCATATAGTTTAAGCTAGAATTTTGGATACTACATGGTAGAAACGAGTGTTGTTGGGATTGTATCCCTATTCATTATCAGTAGAATGACTAGTTTAGGTTGCCGACACTTCAATGTTGAGAGTACAAAATATCTGATATATTTAGGTTTTTAATTTAAATTTTTTATGAGTGGGTATTGTAAGTTGCTAGTGTTATCGGTGTATGATTTGACTGGAAACTTGCAACCTATGAAGCACATCAAAAACATGAGAAGGAGGAGGAAGAAGAGAATTTGTTGTTAAAGAGGAAATAGGAACTTGATGCATTTGATCAGCAAAACAATGGTGTTGTACCACAATATAATGACAAAAATCACATTCGAGACAAAAATACTTTTCATGGGACCAATAGTGTTAAAGTGACTTCATTTGAAGCGGAGACTCTTCGGACAATGAAATCATTTTGGTTGCCATCAACAACTCCTAAGGCTCAAGCAAAATTTGAGGCACCTTCACTTGATACAATCTGCCCAGAGGGTAAAGAGAAACTGAAGTTGAAGTCTCTTTTTCCAGTTATTTTTACCAAGGATCCACATGATAAAAAATTTGAGGTTTTGGGGGCCACTTCTATTTGCCCTAGTTGCAAAGATACACTAAAAAACATGCATACACAATGGCAATCAGCACTTGTGGCCATATTTATTGCAAAAAGTGTGTAGAGAAATTTGTTAAATTAGATGGGGTTTGTTTTGTCTGCAATAGAAGCTGCAAAGAAAAGCATTTGATCACCCTGGAAAAAGGAGGTATTGGATTTTCTGGTCATGGGGACCACTTGGAGACAACTGATTTTAAACATGTTGGAAGTGGTTCTGGCATGGGACTTATGAGGCCAACAGTTAAAACATGAATATCAAACTCATGTTGAACTACTATGTGCAAATATGATTAAGCAGTCCTAAAATTTTAGTTTGTTGGATTTCATAAATTTGACCAAATAAAGCTTGATTTTCTTTTGTGTTCTAATTTTGAGGCTCTTATTCATCTGGAGTTTTAGGATGATGGTGCATCTCTTTTCAGGCATGTGATTGAAAAATCATGCAGGCATTTACTTTTTGCTCCATATCATCCTAAGCTTTCTTTAAGAGGGTTTGGAGGATTTAATTCTGTTTTGTTCTGATATATATATTAGTCAGCCTTGTTCAGTTAGCATGGTTCTAGGAATATGATAAGCATGGTTTAGTATATATGTGGCATTTGTATGAGAATATGGTTGCCTCTGTGTCTGAAACTATTGGATAGTATGTATGTTGTAATAATATCCTGGGAACCCGGATGCGGGTGTTATTGTCTGATATGAAATGTCATAACACACCACGCTCGATCCACATGGCTCTTCGTCCTCGAAAGATGGTTTCCATGTGCTTCGAGACGGTTCTGGGTTCCAGTACCTCCAGGAGCATTAAAGACCCATTAATACAGGGGCGCTCTCATTGTTCAGCTGACATAGCATTAACCATGGCGCAAACATTCCTCTGTTTAGAAATGTGGGTTGGCACAGGGTTTGATAATTTGGTTCAGAGCGCTGTGAAGTCGGGAGGCCCTGCACTTGATATAATCATCCCTGTAGACATTCCTCGCCAACTCCTCACGGGGATTGTGATAATAGCCCAAACGACAGTGCAGAAGATAATCCGGCAGCCGATTCCTCAGGGTAAATTCTTCTACAACATTTGCAGCATCAGCAGCAGGTACAGGGTAATTTCTATTATGGCACCCCGCACTGGTCACAAGGTGCCTCGCAGAGGTGGTCATTCCAGCCAGACTAGCGACACCAGACGTAGCCAAATGCCCAGTCTGAAGCTTATCCCTCCTTTAGCGTGTGCTTCTCCTCCCTCAGACGCCTCGCCTCCCTCAAATGCTTCGACGCCTTTAGAGGATTTAGAAAACACTGTACATATAGCAAATTTTTGCTATAGCCGCCGAACGAACAAGCCAGTGGTCAAGGCCCGCATTACTGCAATCTTTGATGAGGAAGACGAAGAGGAGGAAAGCTGCACAAATGATTCGGGGAAGAAGACGCCCACCCCCTCAGAAAATTCATCCAAGGCCAAGGATAACTCCTACAATCCAGAAATACAGAGCAGAATTGAGGAGGATAGCACTGAAGACTACTTGGTAGAGCAGGAGGAAGCCGCAAAAGAACTCAGAAGTCTCAAGCGGAAGGAACCAATGGATTCTGTTGAAGGAATTCCGCAGGCTCATATGGATCCCCAGGATAGTAAACTCACCCCCACTCAGAGTGGCTTACAGAATGAGGAAGAGGAAAACTCTCTGGATTATGCTCTGTTCCTTAAGCTGCCTCCTGGTTATGACTGCATAGAGGACGTTCCAGAAGGGGTGGAAATTACTTCGGAACCAGACCCGATTCAAGCAGCTGAAGCCAGGAAGAAGAGAGTGATGAATCGTGCAGCAGAGGCGAAGAATTCCAAAGGCAAATGATTACAGAAGTTTCTGGGGTAAGCCTGCCCTCAGGCGAACCTCATTCTTTTTTGGTCTTTTGTTATGTTTAGGCTTTATGGCATGCAGTCTTTGAGGTTTAGCTGCGTTGGCTACACAATCTTTTGTAACAGATCTCGGGGTCTGGCCTCCCTAGAGGGGTTTTGTCTGTCTCAGTCAAGTTTGATATGTCCAGGTCGGACAAGTTCCAGCTCAAGACATTCTTTTTTGGTTTTTTGTATTCTCTGGCTTACACAAGCAGAAATACCAGTTGTAATGAGAAAATCCATGACAGAGAGCAGATCCGTTGCTCTCAGAGGTGCATACATCTTGTAAATATCTTTTTTCCTTTTTTAATACATTAGCCTAGTCTTTACACAGCAAAAAAAAAAAAAATATATCCTGGGTGCAGTTCATGGAATCAGATATTCTTGACTAGGGAACGAAATACGCTAAAACATTAGTTTTCAAGAGATCAGTCCTAGTGTTGTATGTATAATTTAATTGCAATACAAAATATCTGATTTCTGATGCCATTGATCTTTGATTGAGCTTAATATGTAGTTTTCTCTTTTTCAGTTTCTTAGATTTTCTGCTTGGGGGCTACTGATATCCATGGGTGACCAGCGATGAATTTGATAAAATAATTTCTGTGCAAAATTTTGTAATGCTCACTTATTGAACTCGAACCCAATCTCAATCATATCTATCGCATGTTTTTCTGTTGCTCAAGTTAATTTAGCAAAGATCTTACCAAGAATGGACACTATGTTACTTTATGTAGATTTGATTTTTGTTGTATATTCATTATTGATCATTATGAAGGAAGAAGGAAATGTTCTATTAAGCTAGATCTTCGATATAGAGAAAACTGGAAGTCTTCGAGGCTACAGATGGAAAAATCCCTCTAGATCTTCGTTATAGAGAAAACTGGAAGTCTTCGAGGCTACAGATGGCAAAATCCCTCGTAATATTGGCGTGATATACATTAATATTTATAACATATTTAACAGATTGAAAAGACCGATTTCTGGAGTTGCAAACATGTTATCAAGTTCAATGAAATCTATTCTTAACAGCGTAAATTTTATATATCAGGACTTCGTATGTAGTAGCACCCCCTTCTTTGATGCCTAAATCTGAAAGTTGAATGTTTCAATGGAAAAGGAAATATCAAAGAAAATAAAAAATGAATGCACACCATGTAAAATACAACTCCCAAGAAGTAGCTTCTCCCAAAATATAGTATTTTTCTATTTTTCTTCTATTGTATTCATCTTAGAATCCACATCACCTAATTGTGCTGCAATTAGACCATAAAGTGTCCAACAAATGGAGTTGAACCAATAAAACCATTTCCACCGTACTAGAATTTTCCACCGAAGAACACAATGAACCCATAGAAGAGATTCCAAGAGGAATAAAAGGTAGATGAAATGATTGAAGCAATGTGGTAACCTGGAGTAATAACAACTGACATCATCCCAAAGTAAGTGAAGCAGAGGAAAGTGAAAAATATGAAGAAGAGGAACCATAAAATTTTGGCAAATGTCCACTCAAGAGAAATCATGGAGCAAACTCAAACTAATTTGCATTAGTAAAAATGAGTAACAACTTACCACATCCAAGGCTTAACTCAATTCTTTTCAATGTGAATCATGTTTATTACCATACTTTTGGAGGTGTGCCTCAAATCCTTCTTTATGCATGTTTAAATAGGGTATCAATGTATTTTGCATGAGCCTCGATGAACATGTGCTGAATATGTAAAGAAAAGAAAGAATTTTCTGTTGTTGCTAAATTCTTGTTGCATTTGCTTTATGAAACAACCTGATTGTAATGCGGATCTTGTAAGGAGGTTAATGCTTATCAAGTCAAAAGGGTCTTTAATTACAAAAAGGAAGGTTTATCGTGCCTCATCATTTGAATTTAGTTTTTACTTGTTCTATATTGGTGTCCTATAGTTTCCATAACCAACTTATATATTCACTTGCCAGTAGTTGTGGAAAAGAAGAGACATTACTTATATTTAATTTATAGTGCATGTTTTTATGGGAAACACATCTAAAAATTATATGTTCTCTCTGATCTTTCTCAATCTTGCATAGTTCCCCAAGAAACCTAATAACAGAAATCCATTACCTAAAACAAAACATAAAAAATGGGACAAAAAATGCCCACAAACCCAATTGGAGGATTCCATGAAAAACCCTAACATAGGAACAATTCCCGACAGAGGACTAGTAACACCCAAAGAGAAAACCCTTATAGCATCCTATAACACAACTGGTAGCAGGAACCTATTTTCCCAAATCAAGGGAAAACAATACCCAATACTCCAAAAAATTCAAAACTAAAAACTGGGTTTATTCAGGATAACGAATCTTACTTCTTGATGTCTTTCTTTTACACTAACAGGCATTCTAGAATGCATTCTTTACAGAAGAGGTGGCCCTTCTGATAGCAGAGAGGGTCTATCAATGGCTTCAGGCATAGAGAGTAGGAATGAAAGAGCTTAATGGAGTCCTTGCCAAGCCTTTCCTTTTGAGTACCATACCCAAGCTTTCTCTTCTTGACGTATGTAAAGAATGCCAATTCATTGTTGTTCTTTGAATGCCTCTGCGGTATCTTCGCTAACTCGGGGATTTACGATTGCCGACGACAGATACATGACATAAATGGTGCATGTCTCAATCAGTCGTTAACAGAGTCGGAGGTGTCACAGAATTGTCCCTAGGTGGCGAGCTGTAGAGCGGAGGAATTGCAGAGCGGGAGTGCCGAGTCAAGGAGGAAGGTGAGTGAGCAACCCACGGGATCGCAATTCCTCATTTCGAATTAGAAATGGCAATAACTCTCCGCGGCTACAATTCCAGCTCAGATCCAATCTGTCAAGGGATGTCAGGATTTCTAGCTCCGATCAGATTTTCTGTCAGGGGATGTTAGGATTGCCATGGGAGGGTGGCGGAGAAGGAGGGTGGCAGAGCTAGGGGAGGCTGGTCGAGGGCGGAGGGAATGCTGGCGGCCGGAGCCAGATGATTTTTTGGGCGGTGACGAAAATCGGGCCATTCTTCTGCCTAGGTAGACTACTCCATGGAGAAAAGTAAAATTTAGATATTACATCAAAATTTAGAAAGTCATACTTCTTAGACTGAAAAATGATTTTCTCAATTAGCCTATGATATTCTGAGGATATTGACATTGTTGTTATTGGATAGTTTGAAGTCCTTGATAAGAAACTGAGATTTTTTGTTCCATTTTGCTGACCAGGCAGTAAAAGTGGTTACAACAATGCTTTCAAAAGGTTATACCCTAGGAAAATATACTTTAAGCAAAGCCAAAGAGTTAGATGTGAAGTATCAAGTGATGTACACTGTTACAGCAAAGGTGGCAGATTTTGGCAAATTCCTTTGATTACAGCTGGGCATGCAGCTTGCAACGCAAGAAAAACACCTGTCAACAACAGTTATTTTGCAATAGGAGTGTTAGTGTCAGTCTTTCCAGCCTTCCTCCAGTGATCAAATATACTCTTACAAAGTGGTTTCAGAGTGTTAAGGTCAAATTTTGTCATTTCAAAGAGTCTTCAAACAAAATTTGGTCACTAGCTAGTCTAGGTTGACTTAAACTCTTCTAAGTGCTTCAAATGCCATATCGGTCACATTTCAGCTATCTATATCATCATTAGTAGGTTGATATCATCTCAGTGTCTATGATCATCTTAACCTTTCCATGCTTCATTGTGCCTTGGCAAGTTCATTTCCCTCTCCTAGGTTTTCGAAGGCCAATCTCTTGGACGGTCAGCAAATCACGGAAAAAAACTGTCTGACTGTCTACTCTCCTATCCTTAAATACCTTATCAACCACTTCCCATCCCTATCCACAAATTCCGTCATTTTCCACAAACACCTAGTTCTTGCTACACCTGGCAAATTACGTAGTTGGGCTTTTACCCTCTTGGACCTTCCCCATCACCACTCCTGAGACCCAACTTTCCCTGTCCACATCCCTCCCCACTCCCAAAAATTTCCCCAAGAATTTAGAAGCCCCCTGTCCCCTTCATTTCGCTTCATTTCGACATAATTCCTTGTTTCACACATCGGGACAAGTTTCACTCGAATGATGTTTCAGAGCAGTCAAAGATGAATTTTGGAAAACTGAGAGAGCTTTTTGTCCATAACGTGCCAAAGAAGAAAAACCCCTTTCACTTTTTTCACAGGTTTCATGGTTTGAGAGAAATGTCAAGAATACCATTGCCTCAGGAGAATCAAAGATACCTCTGAAGTGACCTTGGGAAAATCAAGTTTTATCCTAGCTTGGTTGGCCAAATGATTTTCTTGATGGGTAAAATGGAAAGTAGACTCAAAGACCTTTCCAACGAGCTATCCTAAGCTCAATTCCAACACTGGGAAGGCTTTCAAACAGAGCTGCCAAAGTGCGAGACCTTTTGAGAGGCCTGCGCGACCTTCTGGGCAGTGCGAGACCTTTTGAGCGCCCCTCCACAGTGCAAAAATATAACTGGCGCGACCTTCTGGGTGGTGTGAGACCTTTTGAGCGGCCTGTGAGACCCGTTGAGCTGACTTGCTGCAAACTTCAAAACAATTGCCCAATCTTCCTCCAAGTCATCAAATTTGTTCAAGGTAGGCTCTTTACACATTGTTTTGGAGGTTGGTGATGGAAGTAAGCCCTCATGCTATGATTTTAACCTCAAATCATGCAAGTGAAAGAACATTAGGTGGCTGCAATGTTAATGAGCAAACTGTGCTAGGCTTTGTGTTGTTTCAAGCTATTTTTCCCTTTGGTTTGTTTCCTTCCTTTCCCTTTCACTCACACTTATAGGTTCATCCCTTTTTCCCATATTATTTTATAAATAAAATGCAAATGCTAGAGGAAAAGGTGCTTGATGAGTTGTGGAGGATTCGTAGTGACCGAGTCCTAAACCGAAGGAGGCCCGGTGATCCATTGCCTGCTGAGCGAGAATCCATGCTCATCCAGGTGAATGCACATTCAGAGAGGCTATTGGCTACGGCCAACCAAGAGAAGAAGCTGTTGAGAAACATGAAAAATCACTATTGGGCGAAGATGCATGTTTGCAAGGCCAAAATGAAAATTCTCCAAGGACGGTTGGCCAAAGCACAAAAATGAAAGAAAACGCTCGATCCACTCCAAATTTTGGCCAAAGCCTCTTTGACTGAGCATGGTACTTGATTGGGGACTCCCAACCCAAATTTCAAGAAATTTGGTGAAAATTTTGTCATTTGTGAATTTTTTGTGCAATTTATAGGTTTTGGCTTCTCAAAGGGTCTCACCCCCGGCGAGACCTTTTGTCATCGTAGCTCCGTTTGGCAAAAACTCAGCATTTTTGGATTTGGCATGAAAAGTTACACTTTCTCATCCATTAGTAAGAAATTTCA